>DWNE01001935.1:0-20260 GCA_018249875.1 Cecropterus toxeus | reverse complement strand
AATTTCGCAATGAAAGCTAATAAATACATGTAAATATTATCACTTAAATTCATCACATGATATATTATTATATTAATGTCAATTGAATAGGTAAATTCATGTTAGCAACAGTAAGTGATAGCTAAGATGACAATGAGAGATTTCTTCGAAATTGATTTTAAAATACTCGTAACAGTTACTAACTGAATGATGTTAGGGAAAATTTGCATTAACAGTAATACAAGGCTGTTATACAATATTTATTATATTAAATTAGTTATTTACTAATTTGGATTGTTTAAATATATTTTACCGCTTAGTAAATAATTCTATATGTCTTATTAGTAAAGCTGATGATTAATTAATACCTTAATGTAACAGATGAGCATGGGTAACAGTCCACTCATTTCTCGATCGATCGTATGATTGATTAATTAATTGATAGATTGATTTACGATGAGGCACATCCAGTTCGTATGTTCGTTTGTAATTTATATTATAAAAAATCTCGGTTTGTCAATGTTTAGCAATGGTTACGTGCATGTAAAATGAGATTCGATGCGGTCCTCTGCTGTAGACACTGATCCAAATAGAGTCATCGGGCGGAACATGCGAGGTCTCTGTCAATTGCGAGATAGAACTTATACCTAACAATGAATTATAGGATTTTTATACTACACAAATGGCAAGCACGCGGTCCATCAGATTGTAAGTGGCTGTGCCAGTTAAAACCATATTTTTAGTACAATATTTTAATAGGCAGGTACATGCCGAGTCGGCGCCATAGTATAAAATCGTTAGTAGATACACACTGTTTCGCCCGTGTCATACCTATTACTACGGTATACTGTAGTAATAGGACTACGGTATGCCCGGCCTGTAAGAAGCGACATAAATGGGCTTTCGGGGCTGCAGGCGGCAAGACCGAAAGCTTGAACCATCCAGCAAGAGACCCTGGGAAGGACGACGGCGTGTGTGGTCGTGCCCTCGAAAACATCAGAAGGTGCCGTGAGAATAAATGTCCAACGGCCACGATCCCGTACGGAGCATCGCGCTTGGACACCGCGATTGTGTTTCGAAGGAGATCCCAAAGTCCATGCAACGCTTAGGACGGCCACCGGAGAGGTATAGTACGGTAAAAATCCCACATAACCCGGCGCTGCTCCCAAGGCGCCGTTTACTATTTGAAGGTTTTCCCCTTGAGAACAAAACAAAGTCCACGCAGTTTAGAAAAATACTAATTTGTCTGTTACGGAACGAATCTATCACGTTCAATATCCATAGATATGGCCCATTTGTAAATGGACCCTAACGCTCCAGCTATAAGTCCAATATGTGTGTGGCGGTAGTGCCTCCAATGACACCATATTTCTATCACCTTAACAAGACAGAAGGTATAAGCAGGCAAAACACAATAAAACAAATTATTTAGTTTGCTTAGAATATTGTTTTATTTCGCGTGGAAAATTATGAAATATAAAAATGTCATTACGTCTAATTGTACGTCTTACGCTTATTTACATAATTTGTCGCAGGTTTGATAAACCCTTACTTACAGACTAAAATATGTTTAATATTACCATTAGTGTATTAGCAGAAATGAGAAAATAATCAAGTAAAAGTAAATAAAACATTTACTTCGTTGCGCGAACGAATATTATATTATACGTTAGTTAATGTGAAATAGGAGCATTTCACATTATATACGTCACCTGCGTTAACTTTTAACTGCGATTTAATAGGGTACGAAATAATCTTATAAATAAATGATCCAATCGTCATACAACGGTAATATTACCGTGTATAATACTGTCTCGTCACCTTCTGCTCTAACAGATGTTGCGCGTTACGTTGCTAATATAAGAGCGATATGCTAATATAGAGAGTCGTCAATTCTAGCCACCTGACGTCAGCTACCGGCGGCGGCCGTCGACTACGATCGTCGACAAGAATTGTCGCTTGTTTATTAGCTCACTGAACTTAACGCGATACTGAACTGCAAAAAGTCTCCGCGGATAACCTTTCATATTTTATATTTATAATTTATATATCATATTTTATAATTTACAACAATAGAAAACTAGGCAAAAGCATAACAAGATTTCAGTATTTAAATTGCGGATTACTTAAAGTATCAAAGTGAGTATTCTAACATTTTTAAAAATTCATGCCTTGTGTTTATATAACTTTACATGTTTATTATTTTGATTATTCTATTTTTATATAATTCGCTTTTAAATACACCAGTTTTATTTTATTCACCGTTATACATAATCTCGGACTAATGCTAACACAATAAAACTCTCCTTTCAATATCTACATCGTACACTTATTACAATTAATAAATTCGTTGAGACACACCAATACTTTTAAAAAAGTGATCAGTAGACTTTTCAAAATCTACAATAATTTATCTTCTTCATCATGATCTTTACTTTTATTTTTACATTCATCTTACATCGATGTTCATCTTTTGTCTTTTTATGTCCTTAAAGTTTTTGTTTCCTTCTTGGAAGTAAACGTAAATTGGCGCTCATAATATCCAATCACGGAAATCACTATGTCTTAATCGGTAACATAGCTTTAAAATATTATTAAATTACAATATTTGGAGACAGCTTTCTACAATAAAGTTACATTTAGTGCACCATTAGATTAACCCTGTTTTACTTTCTGTCTTTACATTATAACATAAGAAAATATATCTTACTTCTACTAATACGCTAACAGCTAATCAATCTCCTTGAACAGTCCTTCAAAGCTAAATCACCATAAATATAACATCGTAACGTATTCGAGACACCAGCGAGATCTTTGTATTGTATACGTAGAAAATGGGCGTGTTCGTGTATTGTTCGGAGATCAAAGCCGCCTACAGATAAGTATTTAATCGAGATTAAAACTGGTTTGCAATTCAGTCTGAGGTCGATGTGTCATTACCTCCAAAGATCAGGATAACACGCGTCATGTGCCGATATGATTGCTGAATGAAATGAAACCTTATGCATTGTTATTGTTTAAAAAAAAAATCATTTCTCATAAAGCGTGGTCCTTTCAAGAAACGAAAATGTTTTTAAACAATAACAATGCATAAGGTTTTCAGGGTATCGGAAGAAGGATGGATTGATGCATTGTCATATGAATTAGAGCAGTGATTTTGGACTCATTAGACATTGCTCCGGTGAGATCAAGTACGGACCCAAACATCAAAGGATGGAAACGGCAATTCACTCTACGTTTTACATTTCTGTAAATTTTAATGATATCACAACGTCAAATTTTATTATAGTAATTTAATTGCTAATCCTAAAACTATTACTTTGCATTGCCAAAATTTTGCTTTGCATTAGGCAACTATCACACAAGCGATTTTTTCGTTAGATCTCTGCAATACTTTGATCACAATCATGTCGCGGTAATAACGCGACTAAGTCTTACTTAGAATTTTTTCATTTTGTCGCGTTATTACAGTGTCGTTTTCTTAATAATTTTTATCTTAGAAAGAGCGCTACTTATATCTCTTCATGAGAATCCATATTTGTCATTGGATATAGCAAATATAACCCAAATTTGTCTCACTGCTGCTGTCCTCACTTTACTAAACACGTCCAAATATGGACTGTTTACTACAAGCTCGAAATATTTCGGAGGTATGTCTTAAAAGTCGCAGAGTGTATTTGCGTTATCGCCTACGCCAACCGCTTGTGTGATAGACCTCTAAGACCGATTCAATGGTCATTTATCTCCACGAGACGTCACCGTGGATCAGCGGATGTGGTGTCCATTGTCAGACGACGCTGGTGGACTGCGCGGAGTCCAGGTCAGCGAAGGAGTCCGGCAAGCGGCGGCCGAGCGTGTCGGGCACCAGGCGGGTGAGCGCGGCGCTCGCCAGCGGCAGCGCGCCCAGCAGCGTCGCCGGCACCCATTTGCCGTAAGCCGCCTGCAACAAAACACACATATGTGATATATTTGCGTTTTTTACGAATGATGTAACGTAACTTAGCATAACTGTAATTTAACTTTTTGTTTAGCAGTATAACTACCACACCTTTATCTGCCTTGTAACAGTTGAATTAAGCGCAGCTGTATTTAAAGGGTGAAATTGTGGACAACTAAACTATATGACTCAAGGGTCGGACTTGAATCGCTTTTGGGAGGAGTTACAGATGTGTTTAGGTGAAAGTGTCTACTTACCCTCAATCTGCATGCTCTGCTAATTTTATTTTATTAATAAAATAATACTGAATGCAAACTAATAAAACTTAGTAAAGGCACCAAATGAAAAAAAAACATGGTGTACACCAGCTAGTCCTTGAAGCTTGACACTTAAAAACTGTAGCCGCTGACTAGTATGATCTTGTAAGACACTATAAGCTTATAACATACCAGCAGTGGTGTCTGCGGGGCCAGGATTGCTCCGATGCGGCCGCACGTGGAGCAGGCGGCCAGCAGCCGCTGCCGCGCGCGCGTCGGGAACAGCTCCGCCGTGTACACGTACAGCGCGTTCAGCGCCATCGTCGCCCCCACCTTGCCCGCCAGGAACAGCGCCGTGCCCAGCGCTGAGTCCGCTAAAAGCGTGATTACACCATTAGTTAATACGAAAAAACTGGTTTCTTCAGGTTTTCCTTCATCGTTATAAGTAGTTAATATAAGATCTTCCCGACGAATGTACGTTATAAGAAATCACGAACTTATAAGAGTAAAACTTAAATTCTGATAATCCTACTCGTTTTACTTCTGAACAGTGACGAACACCTGTGTAACCATTACTACAGTTTACTAGATGATGGAACCAATGTAGTTCGCCCGGGAAGGTACTACCGTCACACCAGTTTCTAGCGTGAAGCATTTTTGCATTCCCTTGAAGGTGGTTGCCGGTTCTAGTTCATTTGTACATGAGATAACCACCTTAGTCCTCGGGAATAGCAAAGCACCTGTGATCGACTTCAGATAGAACCCCTGTACTGTAAAGTGGCTTATACAAATGACGGGCGGCAGGAACGATTTACCATCAGGTGGTCCGCATGCTCGTTTGCTACTTCAATCTGATAAAAAATGTGGAGGAACTCACAATCGGGCAGGCAGGGTATGGCGATGAGCGCGACGGCGGTAACGAGGAAGGCGGCGGTGAGCAGCGGGCGGCGGCCGGCGCGGTCCAGCAGCAGCGTGTTGACGAGCAGCGCGGGCAGCTCGGCCGCCGCCAGCAGCGCGTAGTTGGCGTGCGCGGAGCCCGCCAGCGCGTGCGCGCGCACCGCCAGCCCGTAGAACACGAACACCGCGGACGCCCACCACGCGAAGCACACGCACAGACGCCGCCGCAGCGCTGGGTACCTGCAAATATACGTTATGAACTATTACTGAAAAAACTTTAGTAAGCCTCACAGACAGCCTCGTTAAAAAAAATCTCTGTGCTGTTTGTACTATACAGATGTGTGCACAGTGTGTGCGTGTGTACAAAGTTATGCTAACACAGTGACCCACTGTGTTTGTATAACTTCTTAATACGTTATGATAACTTATGAGTAAAATAGGTTCTAATCAGAAAGACCGGACACCTTGGATACAGGTAGGTGTTGTTTTTTTCAAACAATATTTATTTTCTTGGTCAGACAATTTTAATAAACAAATAAAGCAAATCTATTTTGTCTGCATCATGCATTCCAATAACTCAGTCTGATATCCCAGTGGTATATTTACCTTATTATAATCTCGTAAATAAATGCACAAAAGTAAATCGTAAAAAAGTGTCACATTAACTCACTTGAAAAATGCTCTAAACAAGCTCTCTTCCTCTACAGCAGTTTCCACTTTATCCATAACAGGATCCTTCACCAGCATCTTGTCAAGAGTATCTTCTGGAATGGCGACTCTGTTGCACCTGGCGGCTTGCTTGATGACACGCACGGCTTCCGGCAGGCGGCCGCGCGCGACCAGCCACCGCACACTCTCGGGCAGCAGCCACGGGTAAAGCAGCAGCAGGAAGGATGGAGGATACGCCAGCCGCGCCCACAGCCGCCAGTAGCCCGTCAGGTAGTCCAGCAGTGCCAAGGTGGCCGCTCCGGCTGACAGCGGGATCCCGAGGAGCAAGCTAGCTAGGATCCGTTGTTCTACTCCCAGCCATTCAATCACTAAAACAAAAACAATGTACAAAATGTTAATAAATCATAAAATAAATAATCTGTAATCTTGTCAATGGACAATAGATGTCTAGCTTATTTTTATCTTATTTTTTAGTACTGTCTAAATTACTTAAGATAATAAACCATTTGCCAGTTGGCAAATAATATATTTATGACTTAAACAATTGTCAATCCGTCTTAAAGCGCTAAAACTCTTCGGAGTATTTTTCATGGAACCGATAATCATAATAATTCAATTCTATTTTATTTTGTATGATACAGAATATATCATCAATAAATAGTTAATAGAAACTATATAGGTTTAAAAATGATACCCTTATTCCAGCCAGATTAACGAGAGACGTTCCTAGATAGTCTTTAAAGACCAGTGGCCATCGAATAGTAAAAGATTTACACGCGCATTCGTTGCGATTATAAACTAAAAATCTTACTGAGCACAAAGGCAGCGGGGTAGACGCTGGCTCCCAGAACGGTCTCCAGCAGCTCAGCCAGCAGGTAGGCGACGTATGAGCCCACAAAGGACTTACAGAGCCCGAGCACGCCTGCGCCCACACCGCTCACCACCAACGCCGTTCGCCGACCATACCTGCAACATGATACCATAACGACTAATAGAATTAAAAATTAGCCTAAACTTTCCGTACCATTATCTAAAAAAAAATGGCAAAAAAATCACGTTTGTTTTATAGTACCTTAACAATAATTATTGTATTCCATTTTTAGACTTTTTAGTCAATTTATTGTTATGGTGGCAACAGTAATTCATCATCTGTGGAAAGTCGTTCATCTGTGTAAAGTCGGAAAACGGGCTTTCAATAATAGGGTTTTTACCCTTTTCGTACAAAACCCTATAAATAACCAACAAAGTTTTCTGAAACCATCAATTGACGATGAATGGTTGTTGCAACTTCACGCAGCTCGTTAAGAGATGGCGCCACTTGTATTCTAAATTTCACCAGCGAAGTTTCCAAAGCATCTTGCAAATTTACAAGCTTCGAAGCTGAAACTTGTAGAGCATAGATGCTCCCCAGGCATTTAAACATAAGGGGATATTACCTTTTCCATTGATAATGTCTCGAACTATAGGTAGGTAGGTACATGCTTAGTAAGTAGGTACCTAAAATTCTATTATTTATCTCCTACACTGTACTAAATAATTGTTTTTAAAGAATAATGCAACTACAAATAAGAAAGAAAACTCGCTTAAAAAACACTGCGTCCCACTGAAGGCTAGAACTATCATCACAAACCAGTCGTGAAAATATTGGTTACAGTTGACGTTTCTCAGATAAGAGATCCTTTCATGCCTTGAGAAATTTCGTTAAAATTCAATGACATCTTTTAATATTTAAGGAAGGATAATAATATAGATAGGTATAATAAACTAACCTATTTTGCATTCAGTAAGAACGAGCAACTTCAAAACATAAATCTTGATATCGTCACTAAAGACTTTTATTTAAACGTGATTAGATGCAAATTACAGCGATCATCTAAAATCATTACATAAAGTATTTATCCGGGTAATTCACATGGCAGTAATTTATTAAGTGCGTAAAACATGCAGTTCACCTCAGCAGCATGGCAGGTTGGCAGGTACGTGATCAAGCGTAATTTTATTAATACAAATGTACGTTTTAATAATGTAACCTCAATGTGAGTAATTTCAAATCTCGGCAGCAGATATCCTTGGAATTTGAACAACATGGAAGTAGTCCAAATCACTTCGCGCTAGGCTCTGTAGGTACTCGAAGGAAACGCTTCGGAAAACTTGTGCAATTATTACTAAGTTCTAGATATTGAGTTAGCTTCGGACTTTAAATGAGGACACGTACTTATATGCTAAACTTGTATTAATTAAGCAGTTTCTATAATATATGGTAATCGCTGTAATGCTCAGATATAATCTTACAAAATGACATAAAACCTCGCGTACTTGTACATGTGAGCTAATGATATACAAGTAATGAAATAGGTCAAAAGAGTTTGTTGATGTGTTTTGCACTTCTGTTTAATCAACGTCTGAAATAGCAAGACCTTATTACACTCCATAACTAAAGTAACCAGCCAAGAGCGGAATAGTTATTTTTAGCGACGGAAATGACTTTTAAACTTAGCTATTCAAAAACTATTTTAATTGGTATCGAATTTAAAATTCGTTCTTGTCTGTTATAAATCCTAATCGTCGGCAATTTTTAATTAAGTTTTTTGGGCACATTTGGAACGTACAGACGCAAAAGAGAAAGAATCAAACTTGACAGTACCCTTAGCTGCCTTCGATGGCACCAGCACCACACACATTTCTGTATAATATCAGTGTCAATCTAATAACAGCATGTTCTGGTTTCGAGGGTGTGGATTAATAAACCAATTATACAGACTTTATAACTTATAGATGTCCATGGACAGCAATAGCGGCTTGCCTTCAGGTGAACTGAGTCTTTCGTTACATCAATATTATAACATAAATTATTATTAAAAATGTACTTCGAACCAAGATTTATATTAATGTTACTTTTTTGTATTTTCCTCATCAAATGAAAAGGTCATTTGATACCCATATCATGCTGGTGCATTGAAATTAATTGATACCTTTTGCTCAAATCATTTGCAAGGTGTAGCAACGCATCGTTGATTGACTTCATATATAACCTGTGTATTATATAAAGATGATTACCGATCTCCATGGACTGCAGTAACATGGACTCCACTTACCATCAAATGTACGGCATGATCATTTGCTACTTCAGTCACATAAAAAATTATAATTGTACACGCACCTGTCAGACACATATCCCATGATGGGCAGCGAGATGAGCATGCCCACGTTGTGCACGGTGCCCACCAGCGTGCGCTTCCACTCCTCGCAAGCCAAGTCGAACTGGAATAGAAACAACGCCATACTATTTATCCATACAGCATATTCGATTAGGAAGGACGCGGAAGTATTGAATACGAAAAGTTACTACCTACTGTACGATGACGAATACAGAATTAAGCTAAGTAGACCAAGCATCATCCCAAATCTATAATATTGAACTTAAGCCCGTCCATAACCTCCAAAGAGGTGACCAACTTTTATAAGTACTTAGACATTATACCCGTCACTAAGGATCTAAACAGAATATTAAGTCCTTTCACGGATTTTTTTCATCCTTTTAAATTTTTTAAACCTTTGGCTGCATCAAAAAGTCCCGGATGTAGATATATTATTTTCTAATATAATACAGAATCTGAGATATAGGCAAGTAAAGGTTGTGATTTTCTTGTCCCCCAGAATGAGTTGAGCTTATATTGCATATCACTAAACAAGCATTGTAGTATATTTTCAGTAGCGACGTAAAAACTACAATTAAACATCCAATTTGTCCATACTAATAACCCGTAACGGTTAAATTCGACCGTAATTAAACTCCAAAAAAACAGACACAATACTTCATATTTACCGAAGTGTAACAACATAAATAATTCTTAATTTAAATAGATTAAACTTTAGTTCTGATAACAGACAGACTCGAAAATAGTTTTCATCTACTACAACGCTGTTTCGTCTTACATACATTTCAAGTTATTTAAAGTTAAAGAAAAATTCTCACGCTACAAAATTGTTCATATCAGTATCAGAACACAATAACCACAGTTTTAACATAGACCTCTGTCAACGGTGACTTATACTCAGATATTGTATAGGTACACTGTGTTTTACATGGTCTTAATATAAACAATGAAAGTTTTAATTTATTTAATATCATATATTAATATATTTATTATAGCATTCAGCATTTCTTGTCTACATTAGGTTTAACGATGCCTAATGTCAACTTCCTCTGTGCGCGCAGTATTCATAAACGGAGATCGAAAGTTTACGCTTCACGTATAGATGATAATGTAATACAACCTTTGACTAGTTCGAATTTATTTAACTGATATTACTTACATAATTATTGATCTAGTCAAATTTGCAATTTGCGAATATTTGTAGACGAATTCTTTAGTCGTGCAATTAATTTATATAAGATTCGAAAAACAACTCTTTTCACGGCATTATTTGAAATTTTATTACAGGTTTTTCCAGCAATTAATTCTCGTTTACGTCATTTTGTACGCAAAAAATAGCAAAAGAGAAAGTAAAGTGTTTGCATGAAGTTGTTTTTTTGTACATTCTAAATATAGAAGCCGTTCACGCATAGGATGTCCATTTCTCGCGAGCGTGCGACCGGCAACCTCGCCAAACGAGTACGGGTCAGCGCCTGCATTCCTAGCAACACCATTCGGTTTGTTCATAAAAACAGGACGGTTCTCTGAAATAAATCTACTTACATATGCGAGTAGTAAATCAACTCGCAGTCCGCTTGGTAAATGGTAACTGCAGCTCGTGGGTACCAATAAAATAACCCGAAACAGAATAAGACTCTTGTGGGAAGATCGATCAAACATATGCTGCTACCCAGGACCAAACCCTTCAAAACATAGCAGAGTTTAAGACAGCCACTTTAAGACCACAATAGATGTAGCAGTAGTGGTAGTTCTACCACTTTTTAGCTTTTCATTTAGCTCCTATTTAAAAAATAAATTGAAGTGTATGAATGTGTTAATGTTTAACAGAATGTTAAATATCACGCCTGGCTCCGTCAGTCACGTGAGGCTATCCGATGTTTGTTTACATAAAGTATCGGTGCTTTCACCTGTATCTGGTTTGAAAGCTGTAACAGATACAAGTGGCTCTTCAATAATAACGTCGGGAGTAGAAACTTTCAGTCGAGGCATAAATCTTTGACTGAAAGTTTATTGAACATGGTAAGATTAACAGTTGTTTAATATCATAAGCGATTTACCATATTTTTATCGTATTTCAAAATTCAAAAGTATTTGTTTCGCAAATACACTCGGGACAATTCACGTCGACAACGACGTCGTCATCATCTATCGTCAGCGAACATCGGCGATGTTTATTATAATGTAAAAATTAGTTGGTTTTATATTCACCGGCTCACTCATGCATAAAGCAATCATTTTAATACTTAGGAGTATTATCTGTGTGATCGACTTCAGATAGAACCCCTGTTACATACAGGTAAAATTGCTTACAGTCCATGGGCGGCAGTCACATCAAATTAGTTTGTTACTTCCCCCCGCTAGAAAGCCACCTTAAATTAAAATTATTAATAAAAATATAAAATCTCATTTTTAATAGCAAGCATGGTATCAGTTGTTTGGTTGTTTGTCGGTGGTTGCTTAGATAGTGGAGTGTCTCCAAACCGCATTAACATAGGAATTGTGCGTTGCGCGTTATTTTAGGCCTCAAGCCCACCGCGGTGACGTCACCGCCACTTTATTAGCATTCTGCTTAATTTCAAACAAGTCACGTTTTTATAAAACATTTTACATGTGTATATTTGTTTTCAAAATATTACCTGAGGTATTTCGGTTTACCTCGTATCTATTTTTATATTTTGTATGTAACTAGCGAGCGTAGTCGTAGGTATATCTGTGACATTAGTGAACTATCTGACGCCGCCTAGAGATGCGTTAAGTAATCCCCAAGGGATTGCAGGAATTCTTTGTATAAAGGTACATCTGTAACCGCAGCCTTCCAAACAGGATATAGCAGGTTACAATGTTCTTACAGGGCAGGAATACGTATATGGTGCAGCGTGAGTCCAACCACCACCACCTCTATATATTGATTGATGACTAAACATTGTTTTCTATAATACTTATATTAAATGAAGTATTCCTGCAATATCGTATATCATATATTTATAAATTTCCTTTTGTATTCGAATTATATTCTAAGCATCACAAACAATTTCTCATACCACGCAAAATCGTTCGATCGTAGTTCATAAACATTGCTCTGGTCAACCTAGCTAGAAATATCTAATTAAATTTTTAAACATTCTGATGCTTAAAGGTGACACTGAATCAATGTTAATAACTCTTATTAATTGAAAATTTGGCCTCTCGCGATTGAATCCGAGGTTGTTAAATCCGGGGCACATCTGAAGTGATGTGCGCACTAGAAAGTAATTGTCGCTTGCTTCAGCGGCAATAAAAAGTATATCGCGAGAAAATCTTGCCATAGAGTACTATCACAATAAATAAATTTGCGTTAAGTTTACGAGTTCGTACTTGAACATTTGTATTGGCCTTTTATTTTGTAAGCGAACCCATGCCTTGCAACGAGCCATTAATGGGTATGGTGGAAACACTTACAGGCAAACACAAATCACTGAAATTAAGTTTATCGAAAAGTAAAGGTCCAGCTGTTTTTTATCACAGCCATTTTATATAATCTAGCGTCTGTATTCATAAATAACACCTTTTTCATAACCTTAATCAGACATAAAATTCAAAATTAAAATTTGAATAGATTGAAGAGTTCCGCTAACATTTCCAACTCGCCCGCGGACGGTCAATGACACACATTTTGTTTAGCACACAAATTGTATTTTGACTCACAAATTCTGAAACAGCTCATTATCATATCCTGGATCGAAATTAAATAGTGTTTCCATTTCAATATTTTAATACATTCTAGTTGTTGTCGTAATTTTAACAACAAAGTTCAACATTGCTTAGCAGATTTACTTCGTCTCTTGAAATTTACTTAGCTATGAACTGTTGTCATCACTGAACGTGACATTGAAGAAGGAAGAATACTTCTACGTGCATCTTTCTGTCATTTGGAACTGGCAAATACAGACCTTTTGATATATGGGTAAACTGTAACAACTTCAGATTTATATATTCATAAAAACAAAATATTGAACAAATGATAACAGAATCATGGAAAACAATTTTAATTATTAATTTACATTGTATCGTAATGTCAACACAGTTGGTCGGTAAAGGTTTAAGTAATAACAATACAATTGATATATGTATTGCCAAAAGAGTTTTGCGGCCAAGTACGCATAATTATTGCGGGTGACAATGAACATCAGTGACCGAAACTTATGGCGTGACCTAGAAGGTATCGGCGCCACACTATTTCTATCGTAAAGCTGATTTTGCTCATATCCGCCTAAGTCCTTTATTATCTTAGGTCTTAAGATTAGAAAGGCATTTGTAACAGTTCAACTAGACCCTCTGCACATATGGAGTTGATTATAGATGTTCATGGCAGATAAGGACCTCTCACCACGAAGTCCTTACCTGGCATTCCATTTTAAAATTTTTAAAAAAATTTCTTCAATACGCCACTCGAAAATTTTACATAGTAGAGGTATACCTCAGCGACGATGCTGCTCCTGTGCTGGTACACGAACATCTCGCACTGAAGGCTGGTGGCATTGTCGAAGGCGTCAGGCTCGCAGGCGGCGCCGGGCGTCGCGGCGCGCCGGTGGCAATGAGACTCGGGATGCAGCGCCCACGGCGACCACTCCGGCGACCACGCCTCCTCGCCCACCGCTGCCACCAGCGTGTTGTTGTCTTCGCATTCTGGTATGTGGCATCTACAACAATAAAATCATAATATATTATTTCTGCATACGAAAAAAAATGTTTGTGCTGCTACCTATCTTATTTACATATTTTAATATCATAGGCGGTTGCTATACCTCCCAAGTTTTGGTGGCAAACAATAACATCACTTAACTATTAGTAACGTGCATTTAGATATATATGTATTTCCAAATCAGAAATCATGACCCAAAAAGTTTGTTATTTACGACCAGCAAGTATGGCGTGTGCGTGTTTTAAGGTCAACAAGATGAGCTTATCGCTGGATGCTGCAGATTTCCGGCAAGTCCAACAACGGCGACCGGGTTCGAATCGGCGCATGTCGTCATCTGAATGAAGCGCCGCTCGTGCCAGTCACGTGATACTTTCTCGCGTATTTTTAGTGCGAGTGCCTATAACGCGAGCGTTCCGCCGGCCCCACGCCCGCGCGTGGGCATATGTATGCTCTCCACTTTGCACTCCGCCGCCCACTACTACTTGGCTTTCGTACACGTAATTGAGTGCTTGCAGTTCATATGCAATTTCAATCGCTACGTTAAAGTCACAACGAAGAAGTAACGCTGTACAAAAATATTTTTTCTGGTAATTTTATAGTTATATACGAACCTTTCACACAGACTAACGAAAATCGAGAGGGTGTGTTTTAAATATGCCTTGCAAATTAAAATGGTGTCCTGACATGTTTGACGGTTAACGCCCCCAATCATTCCAGTTTGTGTTAAAAATAACCGCCCAGAAATATAAATATCCCCGCATAGTATAATTAAACACAGGTTGAAATGGTTAAGTACGCTGCGGGACAACATTCTAAAGTTAGAAAGATAAAACGTAACCACTTAGCAAAGAGCCAGAAATATCCGGAGTTACCGTACTGGTTGCGATCGGGCTCGTTGCGGCAGCTGCTCATAAGCAGCGTAATTAATGTCGCCGTGTGGCCGCCGCTAATCGCACCCACTATTGCTCATAAGGATAAAGCTAGAGCCAGGCGCGGCGCCGGCGCCGGCGCTTGATCGCGCACGCTCCCGGCCATACTTAACCGCTCCACCGCTGAGATAGTCTTGGTAGAGTAAAATATTCCATGATGTAGGTCCAGTTCCTCTTTGAGTTTTTACGCATATAGGAATGCAGTGTGAGGTATACTGGATTCCTCGCGGTGTGGATCGCATGGACACATACACTATCAAGCCTGACCCTGAATGATCATCTAAATCACGAGTTACTTGACCGATCCAAACGCGAAATCTGGTATGGTGATCAATTCGACTCGCGATTCTTCTAGAGTTTTGCTAAGATAAAATTAAAAACATTTAACTGAATGTAAACCGACACTTGCCAATCAACCTTTTTTTAAGGTTATCTCCAATTTATTCGTGGATAAGCCAACTAAATTGCATTCAATAACTTAAACAAACATGATCTAAGATGCCAAATTATTGTCAGTTTTTATAGATTAACATATCGCTCGCCTCATAATATTAGCACTTCTACGAAAAATGCAAAAATAGTACCTACCTAGTTCCAAACACAAAATCTACAGAAGAAGGTAAAAATAACAGACAACATGGTATTGCATATTTGTAATTTTTAATCCTTGTTTGTGTAAATTATAAATAAGTAGATATGCCAATATATAACTCGATGAGCGGTTTATCACCTGATGGTGTGAAATCTACATTTTGTGGAAATAGCATAATTGCGTTCGCATTATGAACAGTTTCTTAGAGAGTGGTTATTAAAGGGACGTAACATTTACGTTAGACCTTTTCCAAAACGGAATATTCACTTTTGAAATAAAACTTGATTAAAATCATTGTGATTTGATGAAAAGACATTATTGTATAAGATTAAGTGGGCGAGATACATACACAGTAATGTATAAAAAAAAACACGCCTTCTACACTCATAGCCCCACACTAGGATTTTCTCCTGTGTCGTGGGTGCCATGGACACACAAACACGAATACACAAACACCCAGACCCAGAACAGAAATCTAAACTCACCATTCATATTTCTATCTGGCCGGGAATCGAACCCCATTGCGCGTCAGTCCGGTATGGTAACCGCTCAACCACGCGGGTCGTCATATAATAATTTGTAATATATTGAATATTTATATATTTATTTTATTTTAAGTTAATTTTCAGCTTGATAAAAAATAGTAAACCTTACATTTAACCTAATACACCTGAGACTCAATATCAATCTCAATCTTTCGTAGTCTACTTTTCTAAAGTTTCAGTTCTGCCGTGTGTGAATTGCACACACGCACCTTTTTATACGAGAGACTATGCTCGACTACTTTATAAGAAGTAGTTTGTTGTTGTGTTTGTTGTGAACGGTCTCTATTTTTCGCACTGTTCGATATGTACCCACAATTGAAAATACACGATAACCGAATTAAAATTCTACAACTGAACATTTGGTAGTGTTCACTTAGAGTAGTACGTATACCTAGGCATCTCAGTTATTGACCTAAAATATATAAGGCCCATGTATAATTTACGATTTAATGTCACTTATCGTTAATTACCAGAGTGCCTTGGAGGCACCAGTTTTCTTTGACCTCAATCCCTATTGGTTTAAAGTTAAAATAATTTTAAATTATTTACCTGTAACTTTAATTATACCTACATGAGGCGTCGTCAAGTGCGGTTTACTGCTTTGCGGTTACTTCTCTCAACGGAACTTGTACTGTATGGCGTATGTCAGCGATATGTTATGTCCTCGAGAAAGCTACTCGTACATGAAGCTTTAAAAGTCGTGAACTTCAACGGTTTGTTTTCACATCAAAGTAATAAAATGTTAAATACGAGAAAGTTTAAAAAATATTGACAAGACCTGACATAAACTTTAAAAGTTTTTTTTCACAAGTCTTCACGTCGCTATATTTCTATTTTTTTATGTGAGCCATTCGGAAGAAGTACCTTATCCCTCCTTATTACTGCTCAATATCTATATCTTCGTATATATAGATTATTCCACTTTAGATCTACATCGATCTATAAATATGTAAATATGTGATTTAGAATCACATATTTATTTATAAATCTATTTTTAACATGAAAACGCAGTTAAATATCAAGGCAATACACGTTGTTCAATTTTGTTAAAATGCATTTCAAAGCAAAGTGCATGCATAATGCAGCCCGGAATGGAGTGGACAAGAAGGTAACAAAAAAACGAATAGCAATGAATGTTTCAAATTAAAACCGAGTAAACACTGCGGCGTGTCCGACCGTCATTTCTAACAGAAAAAGCAAACATTTTTTCTACCAATGGCTTAAAAACATACAAAAGATTTAAATTATTTAATCACAGTTCACGGTCAGGGAATTGTATAAAGACTCAAATGTACTCGTATTGTGGAAAATGCCAAACAAAGAAAAAACTCTACAGTTAATAAAAAATAAATTACATAACAACTTAACGTGCAGTGGTCACTTTTTAATGCGATTTTTTTATATAAGTAGGATTGCGTTTGACCGTGATCTATGTAACATAATAATAACAAGTAATAAAGAATACCTAAATGTACCTAGTCCAGCATTTATAAAATTACGTGCTTTGAACAATAACCATTCAATTAATAAGAAAAATAATGACAATATACAACAATCGTAAATAACAAGAGACACTCGTAACTTTACAGAATGCCACATGCAGTGATTATTAGCAAAAAGGATGGAATCGCAAGAATAATAAAAAATATGGCACACATCTTTATATCGCATTGGAACATATTGCTGTAAACATATTTTAGGAAAAAGATGCATCAAATACGTTTATTAGTCGCCAGGAAACAGGCAGTGCTAGACTACAGCCTGATTCGATACGCACGTCGCAATATAACTTTTCATGCACGAGTCCAAATTCATTTTATTGATTTACCAATATTTTAACATGTTTTTGTTGGAGATTTTTTCCGAACAGAATGACATGTTCATTAAATTATAAAGACAAAGTCTACCTCGTACCTAAGTGTAAAATAATTTTAATCCAGTTACGTTCAACTTCACTCTCTCTTTATGAAAAGAATTGTCACACCTACAGTAGCTAGAATGTATCTGATTACCAGGGTATCATAAGATTATAACCGCAATGAATCACGGAGGATGACGGGCGACGGTGCGTGGCGGCCGCTCAGTCGGTTCGCATTATTATGTGCCGCCTATATACTTACAGCAACTACTGAACTATAACACCCTAGTACACTTTAATAAAAAAATATATAAGTCTTCGTAAATTACGTATTCATATATTTATGTTTTTGCTACTTTAATTATGTTTATTTATATACCTATTTGGTGAGCCTTAAATAAATAAATTAAATAAATAAATGTTTTTTCTTCTCATCAAATTGTTGTGTTTTCTGTCGGCATGTGAATATTTATGTATTAAAAGATATTTAAACCAATTATACATTATAAGCTATACAATAACGGAAAAAAATATTATTATGACGGAATTTGACGAAAAAGTAATCATTACTTTATTTACAGGAAAATAAAATATACTAACGTATTAGACACTTGGCACACCCATAAATCGTCTACATGCAGCACTCACTCGCGAAACATGGCGTTTTATGGGAACTTTATGTACCAAGCCAGTTTGTGAACAGGCCGTATCACCGCATGGCATTAAATCTACATAGGTAGTGGGTATGTGTAGAGCGCATATGTTGTTGCCATCACGTGAGTGAGAGTGAACGCGGTCGCTTACCCGATTTACGAGCTGCTAGCTTTAGTCCATCGTTTATTATTCACGACGACGATACGCAAATTTAAGATATATTACTAAGATAAACTCGACAACCTGCTCGTTCGATTCGATCCTTACAATCTTATCAGTATAAAGTCGTCGTCGTTTCCACTGAAGGCATGTCTTCACTAACAGGTTTTTGAGGCACTAAGAGGACCTTAAGATGCGTCGAGTGAGTTTAGCGACGTTAGAAATAAACACGCGTGTTCAGTACAAATACCTACTTACTCCTAACAGTTCAATGAATCTTAAGTAGCATTTTAGACGACAAACTAACAGTTCATTCGACTACAATCACTTTTGAAGTGATGACACGGATGATTTTTAGAGTATATAGGTACTTATTTACAAGTGGTGAAGAAAGAAAAATTGGCTAATATCCAATTAGTAAACTTTTTATAACCGGTTCTCACAAAAGCATGTTTATATGGCAATATTTCGTCCTCATTGCATGTTGCTCACGGAAAAATCATTTTATCGCATACTTAAATGAAACGAGACATGATCTCGATATTTGCAAACTTTTTAAAATTTATCCGTATAGACATTATTTTCAAATTACTCGTTAGCATTTTATGTCAAGTGAGAGAGTCAAGTAACAAACTCATCTTACCACTGAGCATCTTACCACTTTTTGCTTCCGCCTTAGAGTAAAAAAAAATAAAGTTATAAAATCTTTTATCCTATGTGTCTGTCTGTCTTTTGCTAATTCTACAGTGAAAGTTTAATAAGGTTTTAAAGTTTTGCCGCCGCGAGTAGCAATTACCAAACCTATTTTCAGATCGAGGCAAAAAAAGGTAACTAATTAAGGTTCTCATTAACATCACAGGAATGACAATACACGATGCAGTTACCATGACTGTCAATGAACTAATTATTGTAGATAATTGTCATACAAAAAAGTAAATTAACGTTCCTTGAAATGAAGTTTAATTTGTGTGACAAACATATAAATAAAATATAAAGTTAATGAAGATAAGTAAAATAATGGTTGAGTTTGTATTATTTTAATTTATGCATATAAAGTCTCAGACAATAGCTACTTTAAAAACTAATGTTCACGAAGATGTTAATACATCTCAATTGTATGTAATTGATGTAGAATCTTAATCTATAATAGTGTAAGCAGGTTAAGTGATAATGATAAACTCTATCTTAACGAGTGAATAGAGTCGCAGGGTCGCCCTGCCGACCGCCAGCCGCTCAGCGCGAGCTCTACATGATAGCATCAAAGAATGCTAATTACACTTTTAAATCTATATGTCTAATGTTAATAAGCGCAAATTTACATATAACATTGCAAAGATGATATAGAATAAATTATAAAAATGTTTTTTTCGAGGTCCTAAACATATTTTATTCATTACAATTAAAAATCCAGTTTTTCCATATTATTGAAGTTGCATATAAGCAGCGACGCAGTACACCCGATAGGAAGAAGCCACTAGCGGACATTTCTCATCAACAGCAGATTAAAGTACTTTCAATTCCTTCAACAAAAACAACGGAGACGGGTCATATGGGCTTTTTATTGCAAAAAACTCGGCAACATCTGCGTTGTTACCCCTTATTTGGAAAGCCTCTTACCCCTTCAATCCTGCAAACAGCAGGATTTCAGTACATTCAAATAATATTAACAGTCTGTAGGTGATATTAAGTACACTTGATAAACACATAAGTAGCTAGAAGTTGCCGCCAGTTTAACAAATGTAAACGGCACTTTAATTAATGTAGGTCACATAGAAAATATGGTTAGACACTCCACATTTTTATCAACCCAATAAACATACCGGCAATGGAGCGAGCACGCGGCCACCACGCCCAAAGCGCTTGAGCGACTTTTTGACTTTGATAGTCGTCCTATGCCGCGGCGTGGCGTCGCCGCATGGCGTAAGGTCTGCGGGCCTCGAGGAAC
>DWNE01001934.1:0-20263 GCA_018249875.1 Cecropterus toxeus | reverse complement strand
GACTTCATATAGAACCCCTGTTCTATATGAAGTTGCTTACAAATGTTCATGGGCGGCAGTAACCACTTACCATCAGGCGGGGTGCTTGCTCGTTTCCTACTTCATATTTATAAAAAAAAAAGTCTCCCGCTGTCTTTGTCGAGTAATGGCTTCACCGCAACCGTATGCTCAAGCAGTCATATATTGTTAATTACTTTCTTTCCTAACGGTTACCGATCTTTTAACCTATATGCCCGGAACATTTATATTTCAAGATATTACTTGACCATCATAATTTTACTTTAAAACTATATACAGTAATAGGAAAATTCTTGTTCGATGAGATAAATCTTAAATAACAACAGGAACATCAATTTCCGTTGAATAGCAGCACTTTCAGAACTTCACGCTAAGCTTGAATTCTCTACCAACTTTCACCGGAGCTTAGTAAAGTATGCTCCAGTTTGTATCTAGTTACTAGAAATGTATTTATTTATAAGGAAATCCTCTATCATCCACAATAGCGCTATAAAAACGCTCTCTACACTCATAGCATTACACTAGGATTTACTTCTGTGTCTTGGGTGCCATGGACACACACAAATATACAAACACCCAGACTGAGAACAGAAATCTAAATTTATAATTCAGATGTTTGTATGGCCGGGGAAACGATGTGCATGGTCACTATGACAGTTTGATACGATATAGGTTCCAAGTTTGGTCTCAAGTCAGATACAAATATCTGAACGATGAATTAGGAATAGTTCTTGATGTTTGTGTCCATGGTTTCCACGTCACACGAAACATTTTAGTGTTACAGGAATAGATGTATCGGTTCGGAACGCACTATTTGCAATTTTTTTTAGAGAATATAATTATATTAAAGTCTAAAATAAGTTAACTTAAAACTTACTTGACTTAAACTTAATGTTTTAAAGTTATCTTTTGACAACGGTACGTTAAGACATCCGTTGCTGAAGCGAGAACAATTTATCACAACAACGAACCATGTTCATGGTTAAGTGATTGTAGGACATCGTTTATCATCTATGTGGATTCCATTAGGGAATGTCATTTGTTTGGGATCAATTGTTCCTTATCTTATAGAATGTTTGTTCATCACGTCTGTTTATGCAGGATATTAATGGATACGTTTATAATTTGTGTTGATTTATTTTGGGTACTGTCTTTATTGTACTAAAAAGTCTAACCGCTTTTTTAATTATATTGGAATTGGTTTTTATTAATGATAAATTATATTGGAAATATTTTTGTTGTGTTAGGCTTGCATTAAATCGTTATTTAGAATTTTATTGTTTTTTTTACAACGAAAGTAGCTCATTGTATGCCGGCACGCCTATTAAGAGTTCGATCCTGGTCAGAATTATTCCTAAATAAATAAATTTTGGAGATATTTCTTTTTAGAGAATTTTAGAGATTTGAAAGTTTAATTAACGAAGTATTCGAGTATAATTCTGTTTTTATGGGAACTAAAAAAAACTGAAAGTTAGTCTTGCATGCTTTTACCAGCTTGTTACGTACTCACCTGTGTAACGGAATCTTTGAACGTGATTTTTTCACTATAAAATAAATCTTGAAACTCCCTCACGCTCATTACGATTATAAATATTTTTATTAATCTATCTATAATATTATAAAGTTTTTAAACTATTACTGATTTTACAACTACTTTTTTATTCACCTGATTGTTAGTGATGGACATCTGGAAGCAACTTCATATAAATCAGGGGTTCAATATAAACTCGATCTTAGATTCGTTGTTACGGATTGCGATGGTCGCTTCATATATAAGTGAGACGAATAAACTGACTAAATTATACCATTTCCCTCTTACTATTAATTATGTAGATGTACAGTTCATTCGCTATACATAATTATATGAATTTTATTTTTAATAGAAATAAAATAATTTGACGTTTAAGTATTAATTTCAGTAGTCATTTACATATTAACATTGTATCCAAATCCAATTAATATCGTAGATACAAAACACAAAGTAAAAGAATAACTAGACTATTTAGATATAGATCACAAAAGACAAATATTATTTTCCCTCACGCTCATTCTAACGCAATTTCGTCGCACTTATAACGAATTCACAAAAGAATTCCTACGCGAGAGTAGAAAACGAAAAGGCACCTAATTTTGTATTCATTCCGCAAATTCTCTGTATGGGTGGGTAAGGAATTGTTAAAAGTGATCCGGCTAAATTAGCGCAAGATTATACGAGCATTTTATTCATAAGACTACTAAAATTGTTAAAATATTACAACAAACATCCCGACTGATTGAAACGATATTTTTGTTTGTAATATTATAAAAAAAATATATAATAAAATATATATCTCTCTGCTCCATATGAGTTTTCAAATAAAAGTCATATAATAATTGTATCTATACTAATATCTATAATATAATATTATAAAACAGTAGAGTTTGTTGGCTACATAACATATATGTTTGTTCTTTCTTATGTAGTGGCGGGTGACCCCCTGAGGCGCAGGTAGTCTTTAAAATAAATCGTCTTTCCCCTCCTCCCTTTCCCTTATTTGCAAGCGCCATTATTTTAATTATGTAGCCCATACATACATACATATACTACAAGACAATTCTAATGATATGTCATACGTCATAACCGTCAAGCTATTCCTTTGTATATCTGGTACCGATATGCATATAATTTGAACTACTGCTCTGTAGGTCTTTGCTTCGAAATCCAGTCACGTACCTCATTTTCGAAGTTATGTGCGTATAGAAGTGTATATTATGACGTGTATTAACGATGAAGGAAAATATAGTGCGATGATATCATACGGTTCTATGATGTCCTATGATTTCTTCATCATGTTATTTTTTATTATCCGATAGAAATAGCAAACGAGCGTGTAGTCCACCTGATGGTAAGTAGTTACTGCCGCCCATGGACATGTGTGTAACTTCATATAGAACAGGGATTCTATCTGAAGTCGGTCACAGATGTATTACTCCTCACGGTTACTAAGATGGTCGCCTCAATAGGCTTACTTATAAGCAACCAAACCCTTTCTACCGAAACGCAAAAACTGCTTCACGCTATAAATAGGTGTGGCGGTGGTACCTCTCTGATCAAACTACACTGGTTCTTCCACCTGTCAACTGTGCTCAAGGACGTGATAGTGGATTATAGTTTAAGGTTTTGGCATTTTTAAGAAAATCAGTAATCGCTACAACCTTATTTCTACAGGAGACTTTGTCTATTAGTGGACAACTAACAACAAATGAATTTAACGTTTTCGATACCCATTATTAATCCAATCCTGCCTTTATAACCGCGATGAAATGCAGTTGTGTTCTTATTTTAAGGTGAGCTAAAATTTTAAATCTAAAATCTTCAAACTTTAAGCTTTAAACCCGACACGATCACGCCGACAAAGTAGCAACATAGACTCCTAAATATTCCTAATACTTACACTAGTATATCAAGATAACACCAATAGGATGATGTTACCTAAAAGTATAAGACTTATTAGAAGTGTATTTACTTACTTAATTCATGTAATCTCGTGATTATATACAACAAAAATAATATTAAACCAGCAATTAACGAAATGTAAGTCATTAGAGCGTGAAAAGTTTTGTGTGCCCGTTTTGTTAACTTTTTCATTTTCCGGACTTTACGGGCAAGCATGTTCACCCTCAACTTATTTTATTACTTCGATAACATCGAGATGTTTAAAAGTTACTATTGCATTTTTTATAATTTAAATATGTGTTGATTTTTTTTCTTAAATACGATACAATTTTTTTTATCCTGTAAAAACTTATCTATTTTAGTTAGATCTCAAAAATTCTATTTCAAGAGAATAAATATATTAATGAACGCTTACGATTGTAAAATTATATTATTTTTTGCTATATGGCGTTAAAGTATTTCATATATGTAAGTATCCGTTATAAGACGAAAACAATTCTTCTCACCATATACTACGTGCCCTGTTGTATGTACTAATAGAAAAAATTGTCTCGTTTACATCCTAGCAATTAGTATAAAATATAATGTTAACAATTTTAATTTCAGTCGTTTCGATATTCTTGCGTCTATATCGTTTCGATAACCAACACGTTCACCTCACATAGAAGCATGCATACTATACACATATTTTGTAGGTAATCAGGATGTGACAACACAAGTTAAATGGAAAAGTTTATGTGACCCTTCTGCACGCCCTAAGGGTAGGCTGACCTTCTCAATGTTGCCTTTAAAAGTTATTTGTCCGGTCTTTGCCAACGGAATTAAGGGTATGGTCGAACTTTTTCTAATTTTCCGAGGGATAAACAAAAATTATCAAATTGAATGACCTCATTTTTTTATTATGATAAAATTGAATGATATCATTTTTATCCGACTCCGTCAGAAGGAGAGTAATGTTTTTCGAGCGTATGTATGTTTGTATATTTGTTTGTATACTACAATGTTATTAGTTTAATGCTATACATCAGTAGTTTTACTGTCCTTCAAAAAATATGTTGCCACTCCCAAGGATTAGGTTGGATGCAATATGTAAGTAGGCGCCTGTTTATTTTTTACTTACATATTACGAAATATTAATACGACCTCTAACAAATACCTGTTCATTAGAAAAGAAAGACAGGCTTCACGACACAAAACTATGTCATGTAGTCATCATCGCATACAAGTAGTAGTAGTATTATAGTAGTATCGAGTTCTACTAAATTTCAAATTTTTACTTTTTCTATATCCGCGACGATCTTCGGGGTAAATTGGTTAATACACTTGTCAAATATGCTGAGAGCCTTACTTCTGGTAAAACAGAGTAAATGATGTATAAATTTTTATTCTTTTTATCTGTTTATGGTACTTACAATACAAAGAATATCATTATAGGCGTCATGTTAAGTCAGGATCATTTTAATTGCATATAGGATGGAATTTCTAGTAAATTGACTACGGACTACTACTAAAACCACATGTTTTACCTCCATAGGCTATTTTGCACACACACTTTTAAAAGGAGATCCTTTTATATCCTGTAAGTAACACATAAATAAACTCGGCTGTTATTTCACAGACATAGATAGGTATGTCGGTGAGTCCACCACAAACAAATTACGAAAATTTTTCTACGACCAAAATTTTTCTTTAGTAATAATATTATTTCGTTTAATAATACCTAAAATCAAAGGCAGCGAAAACAATAATACTTAAATTAATTTTCATCGAGATTTTTTGTCACGGAGATATTTCAATTACAGAATAACTTTGGGCGGAATGGGGACCTCAATTCCAATGTTATCACTTAAACATTTTCCGTTTTGAAATTATTATTATTTTCCCCTATTTTAATATTAAATATTATTGCTTCATTTTATAACAGGTAGTTAAAGCAGTATTGTTTGGGGAGGGACCACCGCCATATCTATTTCTAGCATGAATCGGAGTGCCAACGCATCTGTGATCGATTTCGGATAGATCACTTGGTCTATATGAATTAAGTCTATGTCAGGCAACCATTTAACATCAAATGGACTACGTGATTCTTTGCTAGTTCAATTTGAAGAAAAAATACACCTTTAAAACTTTCAATAATATCATGATATTTTCGGATGTCTACGCGGGTGCATTGAGGTGTTTCTGTTGTAGGAAATAGTGTGAGCAGCGTTAACTGGCGTGGGCTTGGGCGACGGGTTGTTGCCACCCGGCAATAAAATATTCGATTGGCACTGAAAATGTTATAGTTGAGCGATTTTTGCCATATTTTAATACAATTTGCAGCTAAATTCGCCACTACAAATATCACTTCAAGCATTGAAAGTAAAATCAAATGTATGACTCAGGCCTACGTCATATTTTAAGGCATTAAAATGCGATGTAAATTGTATTGTGATTTGCGTGGAGTAATTTGCCAAATTGTTTTTTTTAATGTCGAACTGCAAAGCGTTTAACATTTAAAGCGAATGCTTTGGGTTACACTGGCAGCGTGAGACGAACGCACGCCGCGGGTATAAGCATCTAAAAAATGTGCTTTGTTGGTTACGTTTTATTGTCAAATAATAAATTATCAAAATAAAGTAGACGTTTGAGACAAAATTCTTCTGGCGTCGCTGCACGAGTTGGTCGCACGAAGCCAACGCAAGCGGCGGGTTCCGACCTGCGTCGGATATCCGGGACGAACCCCCGCAGTGTATATAAAAAAAATGTTTTGAGGACTGACAATTTGTAACAATAGGAATTTCTATAATTTTGTTCGTTTGTTTTTTTGTCTTAAGTCTCATGAAATCAAAACTACTGAATTTAATTTCGAAGATAAAATGTATTTATTGTCCATATCATGAAATAACATTGAATTTTTATTTTATTAAACTACTCACTTAATAATTTTACAAATTCTGCTAAGGAAACGTTGTAAAAATACTCGACTTCAGAAAAAAAAACTATTACGTTTCGGTCACAGATATTCATGGATATTAAAGCACAATAAAATATACTAAGTGACATAGTATATTAAGATAATATATGTAGGTATAGTTTGTACGTATATTTATGTTAGAATAGAGAAGCCTTGCTTTTTATTTGAGGTTTAAAAATCCTAAAAGCTATTCGATTTGTACATATTCATAATAAAACAAGTTTGTTTCCTTCAAATGGTGGAAAAATACAACAAAAAACAACTCATATCAAAAATATGGAGCGACATCTGTGAACGTTACGCTTCTTAATGTTATTCCAAAAACGAATATATTATTTTCAAAAGCCACTTCTGCGTCCATAAATCTTTCTCTGCGGCAACGATACCAAAAAATAATGTCCCTTGAGTGATTCCTAGAATAAACTGAAGACTACTGAAGGCCATTTACTGTGGACGACGACGGTACACATTTAAATGGTACAGCGCTGGTTCTGATTGCATATAATTGTAAAAAAAAATAATGTACAGTCAGGCTATGGGTACGTAAGCCAAAATATCTGTCCAAAGAACGTTCAATAATACCTGTCTATATAATAATAATCAGATACTTATGCTCGTGACTTATAGTTGACTTTTAAATCAACAAGTGTTTTGAGCAAACAAAGGGGTATATTCTCCAGCTGTGAGAGTCTATGTAGTCTATACTAGAAAAAAATATACACCTCAAACCATTTTTGGTCGTGACTCCGGATCTAATTACATATAAGTCCGCATATACTAACTAAACAAAATTGTCTAGGAGATAATATTATAGAAGTATTTATTTATTACGTGTATAATATATAATATATTTATTAGTAATATAATAATCATATATACCTAAATGTTTATAATACTAATAACTGCATCTATAAAAATACAGCTGTACTTACTAGTCGTGCTACTTCTCGTCGTGTCGTGTCAATGTATCTTGTCGTAATGAACGAAAGGCTCAAACACGAGCTAGAATATTATTCACTGTCACATTGCGTTGCCCGATCTCTGTTTCATACGTGAGTCAAATTGTAACAAGCGGTTTGTGAACAGAACTTAGTAACATCTGCATTGGAAAAAGTGACGTCTAGTCTAGAATGTAATAAGAAATAAGTGACAGACAATATAGTTAGGATTTTTTTAATGTGCTTGGCTGTGCTCTATACACTGTGCACTTGTATGTGCACCTATATACACGGTTCTTATATTGTTTCCGCAAAAAAGTCTTTTTTTCTTTTTACGTGGGTTTAATCTCTAATGTGAATGAATACCCTGCAATCTGTTCATATCTCCGACTCGTTCAACAACGCAAGCAGCTATAAAACTATGAATATTAGGCACACAAGCATACACACGCATGATAGAAACACGTTAGACTTGTTCCTATTAAGCGTATGTACTATTTTCGCGCAAATATTGATAACATAAACGTATAGTCACGAGCATTAGTATATGACTAAAGCACGTCAGTAAAAATATTTGTCCAAGAACGAGTTCAATAATATCTTCCTGCACGAATGCAGCAAAAATATCCATAATATACGCGCAATCCGAATTGTCAACGACCCAAGGATCATCAACCGGTTAGAGCGTTTGAGCCTACGGAGGGACATAGGCTCCCTTTGCGTGTTCTACCGGCTTTACAATTGTAAGTATTCCACGGAACTTTTTGACCTGGTGCCTACGTCACCTTTTCTCCACCGCACCACTCGTCGAAGGATGAAGTTCCATCCGCACCCACTGGACTCGTAGCGGTCCTCCGCAGTTTGGCTTGCACGCCCGTTTTTTGCCATGGACGTGCAAGTTATGGAACAAACTCCCTCCTGAAGTGTTAAAAAGGGTGTGAAAAGAGCTCTCCCTTAAAGCCGGCGATGCATTGGCCACTCCACTGGTGTTGCAAATATCCGTATGCCTTATCGTTAGGTTTAAGTATAAAAAAGTCATACATTTATGATCGTGACTGTACGTCATGAAAAATTCGAATGCTCTGCGCTGTAAGCTTCAGCTTTGAGCGTGAAAAAACAAATATATGTCTGATATTTTAAAGTCATCAATTTTCGCCGTAAATTGAAACGAGATTTTCCAAAATTCACTTATTAGACGCTTGCGGCGCCAAGCGAATATTTCGTAGCCGAGCGGCAAGAATATACCGGTAAAAAGGCAAGCAATTACAATGAGAATAAACATTGTATATATATGTTAATAATTTTTTGAAGCATAAGAATTATAAAAATGTATGTGCGCGATTCACACACGGCAGAAGTGTAATAAATGCAATTTATGATAAATATTTATTCTTCACTACGAAGCATCGCATAAAGAGGTCGAGGATATAAATGAAATTAAATAAAATATCTTTATTTTCCATAGGCCTACGGGGGCACTTACGAATTGTAAGTTGCAAAAGTCGTATGTTATGTGTTCTATCTCATGTACTCGGTGGTTTAATACACTTATGTGTTAGTGTCTTTAACGTGACGTATTTTTGTTTCATCTAGTTTTAAAATACGACGATTCTAAAGAAGATTCACTTAAATAACATGAAAAAACTTCCAATAATGAAATTTTAAATAAATTGATTTAGGATCACGTACCGACTATTCAAAAGCAGAGAAACCATTATGAAGTTTCCATCCTTGATAAATTATTTTTCAGAGCAAATGAGTCATAAAATTTTATTTATACCACTCTCACGCTATAAAATATATTACGATTAAATTTAACGATCTCTGAAGCAGCTATGAACTGCTTCATTTAATTAGAATTCCTGTGTGAAGCGAGCGCAAGTGACCTAGTTTCATATATCTTTTCGTTTCTTATAATCAACGAGCTTGCGTATTAATTTAATTTAATTTCATAACAGTTTAAATTTAATTTTTATTTCAATAAATTTATCATATTTGAAAGTGTAATTAAACAATATTTCTTCGTCATAATTATAAAAATGTCAACCTGTATTCATGGTATTCTTTTTTTTTATAAGAATGAAGTAACAAACTAGCTTGCAGCCCACCTGATGGTAAGTGATTGCTGTCAAACATGGACATCTATTAGCAACTTCATATAGAATAGGGATTCTATCTGAAGTCGATCACAGATGCTACTCCCGAGGACTAAGACGGTCGCCTCATGAATAAGTGAGCCGGCAACCACACCCTTCCACCGAAACGCAAGAACTGCTTCACACTAGAAATAGATGTAGGTGTGGCGGTGATACTTCTCCGGTCGAACTACATTGGTTCTACCACCTGGTAGTACCAATGTAGTTCGAGTAGATTTTTTTTTTGAAAGAAAAATTCAAAAACCGCATATGGTGAGTACCCGTAATATTCATTTTATTAATAATGTTAAATTTTTAAACATGTATCAATATATTCATATTGAACAACCGCAGCCTATTTAAATGCTGATTGACTTATATTAGAGATATCATAGAATATACGACGAGAGGTTCCGATAGACAACATTAGTACTTAGTTAAGGAAACCTTTATTATTATTATGTTTACTAAATTATAAATACAAATAATGGAAACTTTATGTTGTCGCGGTTATGATTTAAAGTTAATTTTATCCAACGCTAACTAAAGTTCAACCAGATAATGCATGCAAGCAGATGCGGCGAGCTTACATTAGCCTAAATTATGTTTTGAATTTTGCGGAGAACTGATTTACGAAACTTTAATTTAGGTGTAGAATATTTATATTTTTATTAAGTGATAGGGAGTTTAACTTATGAACAGAAAAAGTTTTGAATAACCTTTAAGCGAATTAAAGCTTTAAACTATATGTAATCGGATTAATTATATAAATAAACATATTTGTGAAAGTATAACTGGTTTAATGTTCCCGGTTAAATAATATGAAAATTTTCTTCGTAAGTCTGGTATGTAAAATCTATTTGGTAATGGTTGCGGAACTTTATATTTACATTCAATTGTGAGTTTAATTACTTCAGCAGAGATTAAAAAAAACCGATATCTTTTTCATTTCCTTTTTATATTAAAAAATGTAATCCAGATGATGGTCAATAACCACTCCTGCTCTTGTCAACCAAGTCCAAAAGAAACAGCGATTTTACCTGAAGTCGATGGCAAATGCGTTACCCTCATATAAAAGCAAGCCTGAAAGCATACCCTTCCACCGAAACGCAAGGACTGCTCCACGCTAGAAATAAGTGTAACTACATTGGTTCTACCACCTGGCTGTTACTTCCATTTCCTTAATTTAATTTCAAATATAACCCCTGATCTATGTGAAGTTAGTTACAGCTGTCTATGAGTGGCAGTGACCACTTATCATCAGGTAGATAGCATGTTTATTTTTAATGTTAAGGGTACTCACGATATTCGTATATAAACCACAATTAATGCAAAGTTCGGTTAGTTTTGTGTGTCGTGATATGGTACCTAAAAAAGAAAAACGAACTAGACGTAGGGTCGATAGGTTAATCTACCACTATTGCTTGTCAACGGTTTTTTCCCGCCACCGCAGTTTCGCCGTGACCACGATCCATGTAACTGGGTCGAATATCGGCAAAGAAAAATTAAAAAACCGCATATGGTGAGTACCCGTAACATATTAAAATGTTTGATACATTTTAATATGTTACGGGTACTCATAGTTCCGCGATAGTATCAGCTTAAAATCATAGATTGCATGTTCCGTAATGAGAACGTATAATTTCCATTACCTTAAAATAATTATTCAGTAGAAAGAAATATAAGTTTATTAATGTACTTTGATTATATTATTATCATCTTGCATTTCAAGTTTTAATTGTATGCATTTGATTCTCCTGGCTACCGGGGCAAACAACTACTCTGAATGCTGAAAGCTGAGTGAGTTTGTTTAGTTTAATTATATTTAGAGCTTCTCTCAATCCCTAACTTAGTTTAATTTTGAGAGCAATATACGTCATTCAACTATATTAGAAATAACTTTGTTTATGGAATAATATAATTAATTAACGTATTCACTCTCCTCTATTAGTCCTCTTTGAATTTGTTTGACGCGTCCTAATAACAAAACTGAGTGCACTGGATAGGAAAATAGCTTCGTAAAATTATATTATTGTAAAGACTTTGACAACCCGCTTGGCGGAGACACGCAGTGGGTCCCGGGTTCAATACCATGCCAGACCAAAAGGTGTTAGTGTATTCGTCTTTGTGTGTCCATGACACCCACGACACAGGAAAAAAATCCTACTGTGGATGGGCTGTGATTGTAGAAATCGTTTAGCGTTTACTTATATAAGTCCGTGGGTCATCAGCTGAAATTTAAATCACTAGGAGTTAAAATGAAGAAATATATTTTTTAAATTCTACCACTTTGTTTTTTCAATCAATTAAATTACATTTAATCAATTGTTATTAAACATTATTTACATCGTCATTACAGCGGATTAAGTAAAGTGACACAATTAGAAAAAAATAATTAAGATGTTATTTTGTACATTTTGAAAAATAAGATTTCTTAAACTGCCTACAGAATAAAAGTCACCACGAGCATCCATAGATACTCTATTGATCGCAATTCTTCAGGGAAACAACAATAACTTTAAGTACATTTTAACCAACATCGAAAAGAAAAAAGTTATCTACTCATCACGTTTATTTTTTAAGGATTCGTAAGTACAAAGTAAATGTTTTGTTTTATAGACTTGTATGTCTGAATCAAAAAAAGTTAATTATTTTGTATTTAAATAGAGAAAACTGAATCATACGTACTTAAAATTTGTTTATGGAGGTATTCGTATTAAATTGAAGGGCTTATTGTAATAATTGTAAATATATTTTATTTTAAATGTACATAGTCTGGAAGATTAATATGAAAGATTAATAAGAACATTAATATTGAAGCCAATATGTTGGAAAAATAACCGGATAAAAATAAAGGACTTTACAGTCATCATTAAAAAAACTGCAACCAAAATGTAGTAAGTTCTTCTAAGACAAATAATACGGAACCCTCTCCACGCGAAACTATTTCGCACTTGATCTTCTATTTACATTATTACAAGCTTCCGACCAACGCCTCTTTTGAGAGCCATTATACGAAGTTGCACTGTTAGTGCACTTTGTTTAAATCTTCAATACGTACCGGGGGCGTCGTTGAAACTAAATTAAAGTAGGTACTATACACTTATACCTGGTATTATTTTCTCTACTTTAGGTTTATGGGTTCATAAAATAGCTGTGTCGGACTTGGACGCTGTGGTGTTGGATTTTGTTGTATCGTGAATATTTTTTTTATAAATATGAAGTAGCAAACGAGCAAGCAGACCACCTGATGGTAAGTGGTTACTGCCGCTCATGGACATTTGTGAGCGTGCGTGAGATGCGTTGCTACTCCCAAGAGCTGCGATGGTCGCCTTATATAAAAGTGAGCCGGCAACCACACCCTTCCACCGAAACGCAAGAACTGCTAGAAATAGGTGTGGCGGTGGCACTTCCCCGGTCGAACTACATTGGTTCTACCACCTGGAAGTTTAGTAGTTATCGACAAAATAGTACACACATGTGTAATAGTATATACATTTTTAGAAGGGTCATTAAAATGGTTCAATGTACAATTATTATTCAATATCGATTACAATACAGGTTAACAAATATTGTCCCACTACCGGACTTCTAAAAATAAGATACTGGAGCAATTTTTTATTGCAATGTAAAAACACAAATTGTTAAAAAAAAGATATTATACAAACAAAAAAGAAAAACTCGCTGAGTTTCTTGTCGGATCTTCTCAGTTGTAGTCGTGTTCTGATCCGGTGGTAGTGTAAGAAAAAATATTACAACTGACTATTTGTACGTGCCCCCGTAGGCCTATGCAAAATAAAGACATTTCATTATTATTTAACATAACATTATTTTACATAATATCAAAATAACAAACGAGCATGCGGTCCACCTGATGGTAAATGTAACAACCCTTGACTCTTTCCAGAGGTTAAGCAGAGTGCGTTGTTACTCCCGAGGACTGAGTTAGAACGGATCGGATAAATATGTGAACAACTCACATTGATGTAAGAAAGATTCAAGTTGGGACAAAAAAGGTTCCTCTGGAATCCCGTAGCTGACTATTATTTTCTTACTTTTGTTTCTTCGATCTCATAAAGGTTTTTGACGACTCGTGTGACGGAGCGGTCGTCATACCGGTCTGACACGCAGTGGATCCCAGGTTCGATCCTCGACCAGACAGAAATGTGAATGATGAGTTTAGATACAGTCAGATACATATAGCCCTACAGTAGGATTTTCTCTTGTATCGTGGATGCCAAGGACACACAAAGACAAATACACAAACACCCAGACCCAGAACAGAAATCTAAACTCAATACTCACGTTTCTGTCTGGCCGAAGATCAAACCGGGACCCGTGTCAGACCGATATGGTGAACGCTCCGCCACGCGGGTCCAAGCAAAGGATAAAACTTACAACTTAAATATGAACTGTTTCACGCATCTACAGACTAATGATCGTTTCTAGAAACTAAGCAAACTAAAAAACATATGACAAATGGAAATTCGTACGCACTCCATATAAAACGAAAGTGCACTAACGCCTGACGTAAGTCCAGGCTTCGTCCCTTTCACACGTACCTGCAAAAAGCCTGTGTGAAAGGGACAGAAGATGCGCCATTAGGGGTCTTCACGCATTTCTGCGCGGTGACGCAACGCTTACGCAAGCGGTCGTTGACCCCAAGGTGACCCAAGGGCTTAAGGATTCAAAGGACGAAGGAACGAACTTTTTGTTCCTTTACCCTTTACATCTATTATGTATGGGTTGATATCGTTTTCGTCTCGAATTTGTCTTTTATGTGTTCTGGCTTTTTCTATTGTTTTACTTTTAGTGGTGGCGAATTCGCTAACGAACCTTCATTCTTTTTGTGAAATAGGTTCTATATCACAAAGGTAGCAAGTGAGTTCGCAGTCGATCTGATATCAGTCCATCTGTAAATGGCTACCCATGAACATTTATAATTGACGACCCGCGTGGCGGAGCAGTCACCATACTGATCTAACGTGCAGTGGCTCCCGCGTTTGATCCCCGGCCAGAAAGACATCTGAATGATGAGTTTAGATTTCTGTTCTGGGTCTGGATGTTTGTGTATTCGTCTTTGTGTGTCCATGGTACTCACGACATAGGAGTAAATCCTAGTGTGGGGCTATGAGTGTAGAAATCGTCTCTTTTTTATAATCAACTCCAGGTAGAGCGAGTGTGATTTGACTGGGGAGGTACCAACGTCACACTTATTTGTAGAAAAAACCTGTTCTGCATTTCAGGGTATAGTTGCCGGTTCACTTGACATTTTTTTATAACATCGAAGTAGCAAACAAGCATGCAATCTACTCGATATCAAGTGATACGGTGGCATTGTACACTGCCGCCCATGTACATCTGCAATCAACCCCAAATAAATAACATTGTTAAAACATTAAAACAAAAAAACACGACTGTTTTGAAGGTTTTCTTGTTTCATAATGGTATATTTAATTTAGCCTTTTGAATTTTTGTAAAAATAGTCAGGTAAAAGTATCACAATGTATATATTTTTGAGTTGATCTATTTACTAGCTTTCATTTGATACCCATATTGTCGTAATAGGAAAAAATAGCCCCTCCCCTTTTTCTATATCCAAGCGCCATTTTTTAAATTTTATAGCCTATGTCACTATACAAACTGAAATGATTCTTATGATATATCATACTTCACAATCCATCCAGCCATTTGAGTTGTAGCGCGTGCCAAAGAAATGTACACACATACAAACAAACATGCATACATACGCTCGAAAAACATTTCCCTTCATCTGACGCAGTCAAATCATACCAAACATACAAAATTCAGCGCAAAACACAAATTACGCAATACATTGCCGCTATTACGTTAAATACAAAGAGAATCACAGTTGAGTCATAAAATTGTACATAAAAATCACATCGTATATCATAAGATGATGCAAATTTTGTACTCTTAGACATCATACACACACACCCGCGTGGCCGAGCGGTTACCATACCGATCTAACGCGCAGGGGGTCCCCGGTTCGATCCCCGGCAAGTCAGGCATCTGAATGATGACTTTAGATTTCTGTTCTGGGTCTGGGTGTATGTGTATTCCACTTTTTGTATCCATGGCACCTACGACTCAGGTGAAAATCCTAGTGTGGGGCTATGAGCGTAAAAAGCGTCCTTTAAAAAAAATAACACACACACACACACTACACATTCACTCACACTCGCACATTCAAACATGACAAACGCACAGTGCCTATATCAAACTTTGTTATTGTTTTTCTACATAATATTATTAGTTAATTCAATTGTATTCTAGTAGGTTTGAGCGGGGTACCCAGTAATACGAGTTGTACTCAGTACAGGGGCCCTGGCAATGCTTTGTAATATAATTGTGAATCAATAATTCATGTTTTCATTTTTCATTTTCCACTTTCATTTTCCATAAAAATTCACAAACTTTAGTAAATTTGTCATTTTTTTTCTGAGTCACGTTATATGAAAAATAATGGGATATATTGCGTAATAATTTGGGTCTGAATCAACAAAATATTAGGTTTTCGCATTTGAACTAATCATTTGTCATTATGATTAGTCAATATTAGTCTACATCAGCATGACTAATCCATTTGTCATGATTATGCACACCATTATCGACCTTACTTATGTGATTAGAACAATCTATGTTTAACCTATTATTTGTTTAAGATATATAAAAAACCAATGCGTTGCGATTCTCGAGGACTAAAATGGAGCACTGTTTTAGCACCTTTCTGAAAGTGCCTCATGTCATGGCGCTCTGTGAATCTCTATCTTTTTATTTATTTATTTATATGAATGAAGTAACAAACGAGCATACAGCCCACATGATGGTAAGTGGTTTCTGCTACCCATGGAGACCTGTGAGCAACTTCATATAGAACAAGGGTTCTATCTGAAGTCGATCACAGATGCGTTGCTACTCCCAAGGATTAAGGTCGCCTTATATATAAGTGAGCCGGCAACCACACCTTTCCACTGCAACTGCTTCACGTTAGAAATAGGTGTGGCGGTGGTACTTCTCCGTTCGAACTACATTGGTTCTACCACCTGGAAAAATTTGGTCTATCTTGGTACGTCTTACCTACCGGTCTGTCGTATGCTACGGTTAAGTCAACATAAGAGCGGTTGGGCAAGGAAGTTCGGGCTTCGAAGGGTCCCCTCTTTATCCGAGCAATTCTAAAGGAGATTGAATACCTCCCGAATCCCTAACATTTATACATAATAATACGATGTTAATGAAAACATTGTAATATAATATACAAATGTAAAAGATATAAACCATCCCCACTGTTTAGTGGGTGGCTCTACGAATGCGTCGGGTAGAAGTTCAATCCACCTCTTGCACGTTCCTTGCATAAATGGTACGTTCTTAGATTTATAAGTAAAATGATAATTTCTAATAGGCATAATACTCAAAATATACTTTTAGATGCCTTTATTTAGGTCTTTACATGATAGATAAAGGGCCGATAACCGATGCGGAAGAAAGTTTCACAAATGGAGTCAACGGGAGTACTAGTTGCCTCTGACCAGGTGTACCGACGACCAAAAAAAGACAGACCCCGGTTCAATTCTCGGCCAGACAGAAATATGAATGATGAGTTTAGATTTCTGTTCTGGGTCTGGATGTTCGTGTATTCGTCTTTGTGTGTCCATGGCAGCCACGACACTGGAGAAAATCCTAGTGTGGGGCTATAAGAGTAGAAAGCGTGTTTTTTTTTTACAGCGGGAAACTGCTGTATTCAGAAGGCACGGGATCGATAAGAGCAGCGGCAGAGGGACGTATGGATGGACGTTACTCAAAAAAATCAGGCCAAGTGCGAATCAGACTCGCGCACAAAAGGTTCCGTACCGATAAAAATCAGCACTTTTTCTGTATGAGAGCCCTCCATAAATATTTATTTTATTTTTATTTGATTATTTATTATTAAAGTAAATATATTTTAAGTGAATTACAGCCTGGTGTCAGAGACGGACAGACGGGTAGCGGAGTCTTAGTAATAGCAATCTTTCATCTTTCACCCTTTGGATACGAAACCCTAAAAACCAACATACATACCATTGACGTTATATCTATGTGTGTTGTAATTTTAATAACAATTAAATAATTCCCGGAAAAGTAAAAAATTCTGTGGTTTTGACTCATAATTGTCAAATGTATTTTCTGTACGGGTTGCAGACGTCAATGGAGACGTCAGACATATTTTTTACAAGCCTCTATGCATGGTTTTTACAGATGAAGGATAATATTATATGACGGTAGATTGAATTTGTTTCCTCGTCATGTAATACTTAATTTGCTAATTGGCGAGGCACGAGTCAGCTACTAACTATTTCCTATTACTATAAATATCTATATCTTGCTAATATTGTGTATACGGAAGTTTGTGACAATGTATGTGATTGTTAGTGTTTCACACAAAAACTACAGGTTGCATTTGGAAGAAATTGGTACAAAGTACCCTGGATTGACGCATAGTGTACTCTTGACCGTAATACATGACCTAAGCTCGCGGAGCCCCGGAAAAAAGCAAGTATGTAACAAAAATTTAAGTAATAATAAATATTTTTACAACATTTTAATCTTTTTCCGTTTTTAGTTGAAGTGAGATGGCATCGAACCAAAATTATTGAATTTATAAAAAAAATATTCCTTTTATTTTTTTAATCAAAGCTTTGTATCGTAAAATAAAAATATGCTGACAATATAAAATTAACTTGTAACATTCAGACGGACATTACAGGTGAAATATATACAAAATCAACATTTACTATCTAAATGCCGTATTTGTCGCGGTAATTTGCCACGTCGAGAACCAGACAAACCCCGTGTGTAGATATATGTATTCTATCTATATATACAGTCTAGACTTCGGACAGACAACATAATCGTTTCACTTGGGGTTGCATTCCTTGGGGATGAAATTCACGAATTTTGAACTTATTTCCAGTTTTTAGTTTCTATGCAATGTTTATTCTATAGAAATTAAACGCGTCTGTTCCGTGCAAGAAATGTCTATATAAAAAGATGGATGTTTTATTATTTATTATTTAAATTAGATTAGCAAATGATACAGTTGATATATTGATAATTGGTTACAGCCGGCCATAACAGTCAAGAAATGACAGACAAGACAAGAAGAAAAGAAGGCCAAGAAATGGACATACATACAAACATACGTACGCTCGAAAAACATTAGCCTCCTTCTGACGCAGTCGGGCAAAAATAGGTGTAACGTATGTGCCATCATGATAGAATGAAGTCCTTCCTTTTAGGTTTTTGACCTTTCCAGAGGTATGACCTTGTATTCAGACTTCATATCTAAACAATGTAAATTTATTTCAATAAAAAATTCAAACAAAAACACTATGCACATGAATAAGTTGCGTTATTACATGAGAAAACACGATGATCTTAAATATTATTCTTATGTTATGGAATTTTAAATTCACTACTGATTTTCCAGATGGTAGAGGTACCACCGCCATACCTATTTCTAGCGTGAAACAGTTCTTGTGTTTCCTTAGAAGGGTGAGGTTCCCGGCTTACTTATATATGAAGCGACTATAGTCCTCGTGAGTAGCAAAGAACCTGTTCTATATGAAGTTGCTTACAGATGTCCATGGGTAGCAGTGTCCACTTACAATCAGGTAAGCTGCTCGTTTGCTACCTCCGTCTGATAAAAAATGAATAAATCTCAGTCTCTCAATCAGGGTTCTGAGGTTTAAATAGTACCTCTTATTTGTCACAGTTCATGTGTATTGTAATTAACATTACTGTCCCACTGCTGGGCACAGGTTTCTGCTCAGATGAGAGTTTTAGACCATGGCCTACTGGGCGGACCAAGTACGAATAGGTAGACTTTACTCACCTTTGAAACTTTTTAGAAAACTTTCAGGTGTGTAGATTTCCATCCACACCCTTCTCTTTCCAAAACCTGTTTCACGCTAAAAATGGTTGAGTGGTGATACATCCTCGAACCAGGACCACACAGATTCCTTCATCTGCCTAAACCAAGGTCAAAATATTTATATATAAGCCATTCCTAAGGACTTAGATGTTGGTCTCATATTCATATGGCAGTTTACATTCGTATCCATGATAAAGATGATGATGATGATACATCACTAATCTACAAAATATGAAACACATCACTCAAAACGTGACACGTGACTAGAAACGTGACACCTAGTAGACGCAATTATACAAAACGCAGAATATTATACAATATATTAGGCACGTAAATAACTTAAATTGATGCACGTGATGTTGAATTCAGATTATCTTTAGGGCTGTGCGTAGTCATAGATTTTATTTATATTTGCCCGACTGCGTCTGAAGCAGGGTGAATGTTTTTCGAGCGTATGTATGTATGTTTGTTTGTATGTATGTCCATTTCTTCGGCACGCGCTACAGCCCAAACAGCTTAACGGATAGTGACGTATGACATATCATTAGAATCGTCTCAGTTTGCGCAGTGACATAGGCTATATAAATTTAAAAAATGGCGTCTAGAAGTTGAGGAAAAGGGGGGGGGGGGACGATTTTATTTTCCCTTAAAATAACGTGAGTATCAAATGACAGCTAGTAAATAGTAGAAATTTAAAAACATATATGTATTTATATATAATACTTTTACTATGACTATTTTGACGAAAACTCATCTAAGCGTTAAATCTAAATTAATATTATAAAGCAGTAGAGTTTGTTTGGTTGAACGCGCTAATCTCAGGAACTACTGGTTCGAATTGAAAAATTA
>DWNE01001933.1:0-20264 GCA_018249875.1 Cecropterus toxeus | reverse complement strand
AGATGTGTGAAGTCTACCAATTCGCACTTGGCCAACGCGGTGGACTATGGTCTAAAACTCTCTCACTCTGAGAGAAGACCCGTGCCTAGCAGTGGGACAATAGTGGGCTGACGAGAACTGTAAGAAAAAATAGAGTACGCTAAAGTAATGAAAGTAACGTAACTTTCATTATTATTACGATTAAAAAATTGGTTGTAAGCATAATTGTGTGACACAAAATATTATATTATGACATAGTTTCTAAATTCCCCTAATTAAGTACAGGTTGGTAGAATATTGTAATTTGACAGCTTAAAATGATGACAACCCTGCGCCCAACTCCTGTAAATGGCAAAATGAGTGTATCTTGCTAAAAAAATCATGTATTTTTTATCTTCTGTTAGCAATAATTTATGACCTTGAGTATACTATTCGTTTAATGTATACAATATAAATTACATTATTAGGTACATCTTTCTTTTTATTAAATGTCACTAATCTACCACCATCAAGTTAGACACAAGCGTTATATTTATTAATATTTCAAAGATGTAAATAAACATTATTCCTTTCATAAAACCACATACACAATACAAGTAGCCGTAAGTACCAATACAGAGTGCAACATCAAGACCTAAAGTAGCTGTCATTCGCTACCACGGCCGTAGAGCAAGTCAAACGTGAAATTCGGCACTTTAGATTTAAAGCCCAGAACCGCACTATGCAGTAATGTGGAAATCCGTGTCTGAAAATACGTTATTTCCAAATAGTAGCTTATTTTCATGATTGGTTGAGGGGCTCAGGCAATCAGTGGTTAGGTTGCCTGAATGCTAAGGCTACATGTTACGTAGAGCGCCTAATAGGTGACTTAGGTACTTTTGACATCATTCCTGTAGTTCCGGGATCAGAATAGAGCTACGGTATCCCCTGCCTGTCGTAAGAGGCAACTAAAAGGGGCTTCAGGGATAGTAGGCGGTAAGAGTAGGAGCTCAAACTGTCTAGCCAGGCGACCCTGGGAAGGACGACGGTACTTGTCGCGTTGGTCGCATACCGTCGTAAAAACCAGAAGGTGCGGTGGGTCCAGCCGCTCACCTGGGTGGAGTCCGATGGGGCAGTGCGCTCAGAGGACTCCGGTGGCGTTCCCTTGGAGGTCCCGGAATCCTCTTTGTAATGCCGAGGACGGCCACCGGGGGGGTTTTAGTGCGGTAAAAATCCCACATAACCTGGCGTTGCTCCAACGGCGTCGGGTACCTTTTGAAGGTTTCCCCCTCGAAAACAAAAAAAAAAAGGCACACAGCACTACAGCTGTGTGATCACGACCAAATAAAGGCGATTCAATAGGAATATAAGGAGACGGAAGCGAAAAATGGATATAGAATTATTTATTCAAAAATATAACTATAAATTTTATCATATAATTCATTCTTCAACTGTCCACAGCCGGTCCACATAGGTTTCCCCTAATATGCGCCACTACGACCGGGAGTTAACTAACTTACTTTAGTTTCTTACTCGTAGTTAAAAATTATGTAGAATTCATTTATGACAATAGAGTTTATAAACAACTTCAGCTGTTCATCATAAAGTCTATTAAAAAAATAATAAAAATCATAAATGATTTCATATTTAATAGTATCACTAAACTTATACCTTAATGCTATTGCCTAAATAGTTAATCGACCGAAAGGAACAGCCTAAGTAGGCTCACTCTTCGTCACCGTCGCTTATGCCTTAACATCTGCTGATCGCAAAAACCGCGTCGCTTGTCGCGCCGCTCGTTGCTTAATCCGGTACCGTTAGTCATTGTACGTATTTATCAGTTTTCAATCAGCGTATTCACTTATTCAGTGTTCTATTGGATAAGGGTGAGGAATGTTGTGTTAGTGAACTGCAAAATCGATAATAGGGTAAGTGTTCTGTTTTATAAATTCAAAAGAATTGTGTTAAACAATAAATCTGCCAAAATATTTTTGTTATAGTAGTTGTTATAGTTTTCAGAAATATTTATAATTAATGTGTAATTGAAATCGGTTAATCTTATAAACACAGCAAATTTATTTCATGTATAGAATCGGCATGAATGCGATAACGTCATCGTATAAATTATTTACTCAGCACCTATCTATGGGAGCATCTATTCAACTACTTTTACTGTAAGTTAATTGTTACCTTCTATTTCATAACATTTTATAGTGACTGTATATTTGTATACCTACCTATATATATATATTTTTAATTCTAAACATTTTGACGCAGTCGGGTAAGACAATCATATAAGATAATTCGTTAACCTACCATAATTTTTTTTTTTTTGAAATACACTCTTAATTAAAATAAGCGTTAGCAGTTCTTTATGCGTACAAAAATATAAACATGGCCTTAAAAGTGCTAATATTAAACAGTTTTTGTTGCGTGTAGACTAGACGTTGCCTGCGCCTTTGTACGTATTTTACAGCTTTTCAATTGATACCCATATTGTAATTATAAAATAAAAAGTGGAAATCATTCCTTTTTACGGTTCCGTAGCCAAATGGCAAAAATCGGAACCCTTATAGATTCGTCATGTCTGTCTGTCCGTATGTCACAGCCATTTTACTAAGAAAATATTAATACTACAGAGTTGAAACTTGGGAGATAAGTGTATTCTGATAACCACTTTCCGAATTGTGTACAAAAATGAAAACTATATTAAATTTAAGGGGGGCTCCCCATACATGGTACTGAAACTCTAATGTTTTTTTTCATCTTACATACACGTGTGGGGTATCTAAAATGATCTGATGAAATGATGAGGTCTTTAAAAATGACATTGAGGTTTCTAAAATCATTTTTTCTCAAAGTCGATTTTTTTTGGTAAAATGAGTGTGCCCCCCTCCCCCCTCTAACTTTTAAACTTAGAGTGTTAAAAATCTGGATAGAACATATTTTGTAGATATTAAGAAAAAGTTCAACGAAAATTGGTTCGAACAAGATATGGTTGACAGTTTTTTGAGATTTTCAAAAACCGAATAACATAACTTTGTAATTCATACAAACACTTCGGAAAACAAACTTATGTTGGTAGTTGGAAAACTGTTCAACTTTATTCATTCATTTTTACAACAGAGCTATATTTTCTCTTCAAGATTTGTGAATGAAAATACTACGGAACCCTTCGCCTGCGAGTCCGACTCGCACTTGGCAGACTTATTTCTCTTCACTTGAGTCATATTTGAAAATTATATAGCTGTGTTACCTTGATAATTGAGATGATTCCAATGATATGTCACATGTTAAAATCCATCACGCCGTTTGGACTGTAGAGTGCGTCAAATAAATTGAATAAGTTTTTTTATTAGCGTTTTTTTATTGCTTGTGATTTTACCAACAAATTAACATTATCTCGTAAGTAACTGAGTGAGGTTTGTAGAGGTCCTCCGCCACACGTTTTTTCGGTTGTCTTATTATGTACATTACAGCAAAGAGACGATACGAAGATACAAAAACTTTTGTGTTGAAATTAGCGTCTATTTTACCTTAATTCAATGACACAATGACGATATTTATTGTAACCACTCTACAGGCACTCGTTTTTTTTCCCGTCAATCAACTTTGCAATGAAATATTATATGTCTAAGTGTGATTTATAAGAAGTAGTGACTTGATTTGATATAAGTTCTGTATACAATAATTGGAAAATATTTTGACATTTAAGATTGAAGTAAAAACAAGCATTCCACCTGATAGTTACGGTAGTCCATGCACATCTGTAAACAACGTTATATCTAACAGGGTTCTATTTATAGTCGATCATAGATGCGTCGCTACTCCCAAAGATTATTTGTTCGTCTCTATGTAATAACGCCAACAACCATAGTCTTCCGCTGAAACGGAAAAAGGGCCTGAAACTAGAAATAGGGGTAGTGGTGGTACCTTCCCGGTCGATCCATATTAGTTGTACCACCCTGCATTTTAATTTATTAAACGGTTTTATTGTATACACGTCCAACTGTCACGCTCAGTTTTTAAGAAGCACTTCCTTCAAAATATTACTAAATTTATGGGTAGTTTCGGAATGTTCTATTAATAATTTGTTACTGAAGTTTTAAATTATTTCAGTAAGAAGACTTAAATCACGTCATATTTTGAACATGTTCATAGTTTAATGGCGTAGTTTAACTAAGGGCTCACTTATGGATTCATCCAAATATTTATGGCGCTAGAGTACATTTCCTTCAAACCCTCCCCTTTCCCATTAACTTTTCTTTTGTCTTCAATATTGGTTTGTGCACATAAATATACATAATTAAGTATCATATTCTTTTTACCTTGTAATATGTTATTCGATTGCTCAACGATGCATTACTCGATTGATAGGTATGGTTTATAAATGATATAAGATAAATATAGGTTCAAGCTAATAGCTATATGCCAATAATAATAAGTCTATTATGTTTATGTTGGAAAAATATTTAAATATTTTTATCACATTTTCTGAAATCTGAATCTGAAATCTGAAAGAGATTTAACGAAATTTTTTTCTAATTATCAGATGGCGCGTCTAGACCTGGTGATATTTGGAGCCACTGGGTTCACGGGGAAACATGCGGCGGAAGAAATGGTACGCATCAGCAAGGAGCGTGGGTTGACCTGGGGCGTAGCAGGCCGCAGCCGGGACAAGCTCCAGGATGTGCTCAAGGAAATATCTAAAAAAACTGGTAAGAAGATGAATGTAATATATGTTTTAATATATTTATGTAAACCACAAGTAATGCAAAGTTTGGTGCATAAGGATATTAGTGTGGTGACGTGATATTGAACAAAAGAAAGAAAAACGAATTAGACGTAGGATTAGACGGTTCATATACCACTAGTACTTGTCAACTGTTTCTCCCCGCCACGAAAGAAATTTTAAAACTAGGTACATGTCATGAGTACCTACGCGTAAAATATTAAAAATTTAAAATGTATCGATTCTGCGATAACATTAGTCTCAAAATCATATAAATATAACGTGGTACGTGGCCAGAGTGATTCTGGACTTCCCTGTAGTTGATTGCTTGATTTGGAAAAAAACAGACATACCAATGTAAATTCAAATTTCTAATTTTACTCCATTTATAAAAAATCATTTAATATTCAAATTGAAATGACATTGGACGACTGTAATTTTGTTACATACTAAATAATTTTTAAATTTATATAAAGTATTTTGTATAATGCGTTGTTTGTAATCTATTGCTGTCAAATAATGTTTATGGGATGGACTGCCTCATTTGCTACTTCAAAATATAAAAATTGTGCGATGTTTTTTATAAGTGACGTAAGACATTCCATAAAATACATATTAAAGTAATCTTTCGTATTAGTTAAAGCAATAATAATTATTGATTTATGTAAAACACACGTGGCCATGAGATCCATGTGACAACTCAGGAAATCTAAGTATGGGCAGAAATTCTCTAAATGGTATTTGGCACAGACTTGTGAAGCAAACATTTTCATTACTTAACACTCGATAACGCGTAACCATTACTAGAAAGAGTAGAAAGTGATTCGTAATGACTATAATTTCCCTGATTTCTTTAAACGGAACAGCGGAACAAGAGAGCATCGTATTATACTTAAATAGGGTTAAATAAGGCTTGTTCTGACGGGTTAGGTGTGAAGATATTTGCAATAAGTAACGATGATAAACAAAAGTTGTTCTTATGATTATTCTTATGAATTATTATTCTTATGAGTTCTCATTCACTTGGTTAAGACCAGTTCACATTGGGTCGGCCCGACAATTTTAGATTAATAGGATAATAACTCGTTTAAATCATATATTTTGTATGTCTAACATATATATATAATAGATGTGTCATATTAGGCAGACGAAAGGTTTCTCGCGATATGCACACGTTTTTTTATACTGTAAGTATCACCTACATACATATTTCAGATTATACTCCAGATTACACTTTATAAATATTCAATTTGAAGACGATTAGGAATTAAAAAAGATTTAAATAGCAAGACAGTAACAATTTAACATCAGGTGGACGTTACATCTCCTTATCAGCTGTGTGGTGCCCTTAATAAAAAATATTGCATTATTCGCTTATCAACGTTATCTATCATCATTATCATTATTAATGTCAGATAATTGGGCACGGATCTCCTTTGCGCGACAAGGGTTAAAGTGTAAATTGGTAGAATTCACCTCTGAGATTTTATTTTCTAAGAGAACTCTCAGGAATCCACTTATACTCACGATGTTTTGGTTCACCTTTAAATATTCTAGCTTTATCAGGATAGGTCAGTTACAAAAATCTAATTCCTACAGGCGAGGACTTGTCGGCAATTAAGAGCATCGTAGCCGACATCCAGAACGAACAGTCGCTGAACAGCATGTGCGAGCAGGCCAGGGTGCTCGTCAGTTGCTGCGGGCCGTACACGCTGCACGGCGAGGCCGTAGTCAAAGCGGCGATACATAGCAAAACTCATTACATCGACTGCAGTGGGGAGCCTAATGTAAGTTATGTAGCAGTAGATTGGCTTATGGAACTGATGGAGCAACTACCCACGAAAAAGTGGGGTTGATATATTTTTTAATAGTGCCTCTTTACACTGTTATATTTTAATCAATATTACAGGGTTTTAATCCCCTTGAGAATCTGCCTGGGCAAAAAGGAGAACCTCAAAACCCGTAAATCACTCCCAAACCCCCCTCCCCCCCCCCACATCCCGTACAACTGACACGACCCTAGTATAGGAGAGGCTACTAGGGTTAGAACTCCCATTTCATGTCATCTGTTAGAGCTGATGTTTGAGCTGGTAGAACAAGTATCATCGATCGGGAAGGTACCCCCACGCTTATATGTAGCGTGAAGCAGTTCTAACGTTTCAACGGGAGAGTGCAGTTGCTAGATCATTTTCGTATAAGGCAGCCCCGGATCTAGGGAGGGGGGGGGGGCATGTCGGGGCCTATGCCCCGGGCGGCAAATTCAAACCTTGCAGACGAATGCGCAAGTCATCATCTATTTTGACGACCCACGTGGCCGAGCGGTCACTGTACCGGTCTGACGCGCAGTGGGTCCCGGGTTCGATTCCCGGCCACCCAGAAATATGAATGACGAGTTTAGATTTCTGTTCTGGGTCTGGGTGTTTGTGTATTCGTCTTTGTGTGTCCATGGCACTCACGACACAGAAGATAATCCTACTGTGGGGCTATGAGTGTAGGAAGCGTTTTTTCATAACAGGTATACCTATACGTTTTTAGGTTGCTATTTAGCCATTTAAAAAAAGGAAAATCCAGAATAATATTTTTAGTTTAGTCCACGTCGTTTACTCCCAATGTTGTTTTCCCAAACTACTTAAGTTTCCAAAATTCCATATCAGTAGGTACTGCTTGTTTATAAAAATCAACCACCAACCAACAAACTCGAAAGACACCAAACAAACCTCATTGTATGTTCGGTTCCCGTCATAGTTTCCCATAAACTTCGAAAAACATACATATTTGTAGTGAGCGGCAAACAACTCGTGGTCAATCTTTTAAGTAGGCAGCGGGTAAATATTTTTGTTAATAATTTAGTGTGCGTTATTCCCACGGTCGGTAATGGAGAGCCCTCAGTTACGGATCACACCCCCGGGAACACGGTGGAGCTGTGTTTGCACAGTGAGTTGGTTTCTGAAGGTTTAGTAATCGTTTGAACGAGTGGCTTAAATGAGTTTGGTGATAACGAATGATATTAACTATTGACCGACTGAAAGTTTAGTTTCGGCCAGTTTCGGCCAAAATTCTAGTTTCGGCCTTAGTTTCTGTTTTGAAACTTTCGGCCTTGTCGAAACACGAGCAAGCCTTTAAATCATTAATGAACGGCTCATTAATTATTTATTAATCACTCTGCTGTTAGAAGACAAAAATAAAGCGATGAATAAACTGCCATTAAATGTATGATTTTATTTACCAAAAACATTTATATTATATATTTACTTCGACGTTCGTTACGAAGGTAAATAAATTATACAATGAAACCGACATACAATTATTAGTACTAAAATGTTTACGAGCACAAACAAATTAATATTATATTTCTAGCTATTTTTTGCTTTAAAACGTTTCTTCTCCTTCCTTATCTAATACATTTACGTTAATTATTTGTGTGCTAATTAAATAATTTGTAGTTGTAAAGAGAGACTTCGTTTAACAGCCAGAAAATACGCGTGCGAAAAAATCCTGAAGTTCATTACACACCGCAAAAAGTCGGTCAATGGACCAATTAACAATACAAGTCGAAAACAAAAGATAATTAAGGTTTGATGCAATAGATACTATGTTTGCTGAGGTGCCGCGAAACAAAGGAGCGCCAAAAAACGGCAAGTAGATGTTGATGTGGGATCTCTTTGTGGCACCGAATGCAACGTTTGCTCATAAGATATTCGACGTTTGGGCATGCCATTATGCCGTTTAGATTTCTTTAGGATGTTTCTACATCTGCCAAAGGAATTGCTAAGTATAGTTTGCATGTTGTATTAGTACGCACAGCCACGTGTTTTGTGTAGAACGTATTGTATGGACAGGTTATATGTTGGTTGGTACCAGGTAGTGGAACCAGTGCAGTTCACTGGAGAGATATCACCGTCACACCTTCTTTTAGCGCAAAGTAGTTCAAGTGTCGGTCAAAGGATGTGGAGGCGACCAATTTAGTCCTCGTTAGTACCTACCTATCTATTATCGACTTTAGATAGCACCCTTGTTTTATATAAGGTTGCTTACATAGGTAGGGTAAATGTCCATGGGTGGCAGTAACCAATTACCATCAGGTGGATTGTATGCTCATTTGCTAGATCAATCTGATAAAAACAAAAGGTTGGTTGCGTTACCGCTGATTTTTATGTAATCATGTTTCAGACGGTTTGTTACATAGTTGGCAGTCGTATAAACCCTTTCGGAAGTTTTGCTATCGTTTTAAAAACATTCGACACATAACCTGTCTTAATTCTAACCGGACTAATTACCTCTAAATATATTTACTGCATTAAGTTATATTGCATTAAACACAAAGTAGTAACAAAATCAGTGTACCAGGTAAGTAATAATCAGACCTCCGAATAAGATAAAAAAGTTAAACACATATAAAAAGGCTGATGTGTGTAAATAATTGACACGGACCCTGAATTAGTCTGTCGGTGTTTGTCGAGGAGTTCATCGAAAACGGGTGGTGTGAAGTAGCCGGCGCCGGGCGCGAATTGCAAACACCTCGGTGTATCTGCCTCGGCGTGATATTCCCACGGTCACTGTTTCCTTCATCACATAAAGCCGAACTTGCATATGTTGCTTAATATAATTTCTAAAGCATATCGTCGTTGCTAAAAAGACGTTTTCTAAACTCATAACTTCACACTAGGATTTTCTCCTGTGTCGTGGGTGCCATAGACACACAAAGACGAATACACAAACACTTAGACTCAGAACAGAAATCTAAACTAATCATTCACATTTCTGTCTGGCCGTTGGCTGTCTGTCTGATCGAACCCGAGATCGCTCCGCCAGGCTGGTCCCAAAAAAAAATGTAGATGTTTGAAAGGTTGCATTAGTGATGATTTAGGTCGATTTCGAGCCTACAAAGTATTAGTCAACTACTACAAACTGTCGGTATTGTTGCCGTGGGAATGTCAATCTTCTTGAAACAGTGTTGGCACGTAGCTGTTTGCGATTCGCACTCGCTGTCAGCTACTTCACACCTGAGTCGGAGTTCAATTGAACTCAAAGATAAATACTGACCTTCTCAGTACAAATGACGTTTATACGCTAGTGTCTTTTGGAATCCTTGGTGGATTTTTTTAAATGGTATAAGACATAAAGGTGGACCTTCTTCTAAAAGCATAATCAGCTCGCCAAATCATAAAACAATTCAAATGAAAGAAATACATAGCTGAATTTCTTACATTTTCCTCCTATAAGGACACGGTTGATTGTACTGGCGGATCCAGGGTGAAGGCCTGATATTACAAAAATAGGCGTTTAAAGAAATATGACAAAATGATGAGGAGGACTGTTTGTAAACTTTTGATGGGCTTGGGTGCAAGTTTAGTAGACAAGGGCTTACTCCAATTTGCAGCCTTCGGAAGCGCGTATCCCGTTTATGGGCCATACAACTCGATACTATGAAAGAAAGACAAAAGATTCGATAATTACTTGCGGTCCTATTACGAATTAAGACGAGTTCCACCTTAGAACATCGAAGGTTCATACATAAAGCAATAAAGATTAAATTAGAAGGACTAATGTGTTGAATAAACGTAATGTATTCTACAAACTTGCAGACATGATTAATTTTAAAGAGTGAAACCTTTGCGAGTCTTGGCCTCCTCGACGATTTCCCTCCACTTCGCTCTATTCATTGCTACCCTCTTCCAAGCTGTTTTCCTCCCCATGGTCTTGAGATCCCCTTCCACACAGTCAACCAGACCACAAAAGTAAATTGAAGTGTATAAATCAAAATTTTCTAAATAATTGCTGTTTTTATTAGCGGTGTTCAATGTGTTGAGTGAGACAGGCAGTAAATTATTCTTAGCGTCCCTCACACGCGCAGATTATGTTTGTGTCTTAGTTTAAATGCATATAACTCAACAACAACATAAATAAATCTCAACGAGATACTACACAATGAAATTTTTTCTAAAATCCTAAATTATAGAAATATAAAATCACCAGCTGAAGTTATTTTGATGATTTTGAAATTGTATAAGCTATTCTAAAATGTAACAAAGCAGTTTGATAACTCAAAATGTTTTTGACTGCCGCAAAATTACCTCTCAACATGTTGATATTTTTATTTGTAAAAGACTAGTATATATTTTCCCAATTTTGAAATTTTAAATTGCATAACTGCGGGTTCGCATAAGTCAGGGTTGAGTAAGTCGAGGTATCTCTGTATTTACAGTGTGTAATTCTATTTTATCTGGACTTTCACATTTACAGAGTAAGCTATATGTGCTTTTCGAGCACAGTGCGGGCTTTGCTCTGTTCCGGGTAGCAGAGTTCGAGGAGCTGGCAGCCTTCCTGCCGCAGGTGGAGGAGTCTGTGACAGATCTGCAGCGGTTCAACTCTGTTGTCACGCTAGTGGCCTTCCAGCCCTTCAAGTCTGCTGTTGTTGCTTTGGAGAATATCAATGCCGTTTCTGAAGGTATAGTTATTTTACCAAGTTGTGAAGCAGTTCTTGCGTTTCGGTGGAAGGGTGTGGTTACCAGCTCACTTTTATACGAGGCGACCATCTCAGCCCTCGGGAGTAGTAACGCATCTGTGGTAGACTTCATATAGAATGCTTGTTCTATATGAAGGCGCTCACAAATGTCCATGGGCGGCAGCAAAGTTTTTTGTAAGAGACTTAAATTATGTAATTTAAAAGTAGTGTAAATTGTGTAGAACTTTGTTATCTATACTAATATTTTAAAGCAATAGAGTTTGTTTGGTTGAACACGCTGATCTCAGGAACTACTGGTTCGAATTGAAAAAATATTTTTGAGTTGAATAGTAAATTTATCGTAGGCTATATAACATAACACAAACATTGTTTGTTTTTTAAAATATTGTCCTCTAATAAATGCGGGTGAAACTGCATGGCAATATAATATGCTAGGCTATGCGTAGCTAGTATAATATATTGATATAACATTATTGCATAAATTCAGTGTAATTACATCGCAAATTCACAAATACTATATAATAAACAAGTCGTATGTTGTCTATCAGTCAGTAAGATGAAGTAGATTAAAAACAACAATAATAAAATATTTAAACTCCTTATTAGGTATAGTCCCAGAAGACTTGAACCTCTTCTTGGAGGGTGCGCTACCCAAGCGCAAGAAGCGTAGCAAATGCACCCTGGGAGTGGCGGATGCCAAGCTGGGTGCAGCCATCACTGAAGCCCTGGAGATACCATGCTCGCATACAGGCGCTGTGCCTGAACTCGTCAGAGGTAAGGGAATTATTACTTAATACAGACAGTCTGACAACTTGTACATATTGGGATTATGTTGATATTACCGGATATTAAAGTAAGAACTCTTTTAGTTTTCACTGACATTTATTTAAGGAAGAAAAACATAGACAAAGTACACGAAACACAGATAATAAAAACATAAGTGCCTCCAGCGACATGAAACAGATAACATTTTAATAAAATACAATTTATACCTTAACAGTATTGTATTTTTTTATTGATAATGTATTTTTGTGGCTTATACTTACACTAATATTATAAAGCTAAAATGATTTTTGTTTTGTTGTATTACTGAATGAACTTATATGGGTTTTCAAAATGGAGTGAACTTCTACCTGACCGTTATGACATGAGGCTTTTCAAGAAGTTGCAAAAAGAGTTCTCCTTCAAAGCCAGCCATGTATTGGCAATTACTCTGATGTTGCAATTGTCCATAGGCTATGGTGACTGCTTCCATCAGTCAGGCCGCCTGCCTCGTACCTATTAATAAATATAAAAAATAATTATTATATTACATAAATATTTGTTTTACAAATGTCAAATTTTACACTATTCATACCAACATCCATAAAAGAATAAGGAGTTTGTATTGAGAGTTTATTAGTTTATAAATATCCTTTAAATATAAACTTCAGAAATTCAAGAACTATACATAAACACCGTTTTATTGTATCTTTAAGTTTACCGTAACATTATAATACATACTTCAGAAATATATGAATAGTACATACTATGTTAAAGAATATTTCTTTTATGGACGGACTGACATTTTCTCTAACCAAATAGCAAACTATCAACAACAGATTATTTTCCCCAGGTATCAGGCACCATTTCCATGCCCTCATCAAAGGCCTCACCCTCAAGGCCTGCAGTGTGGCCCAGCTCGGCCTAGGCCACTCTTACTCCCGGGCGAGGGTAAAGTTCAATGTGCACCGTGTAGACAACATGATCATACAGTCAATAGCGCTTTTGGATCAGCTGGACAAAGATGTCAACACGTTTTCTATGAGGATCAGGTAATATTTTTAACAAACCATAATAAATTGAACCTTTATATGTACTAATGTGCCGTTTTTTGGAAAATTATTTAATGGACCCATAGACGTACCATTAAATAATTTTGAATCCATGATTACATTCTATCATACTCCCAAAATTTCGTAAAAGTAACGATGACAAAAAAATCGCCAAATATTCTGCATCCCCCTAAGTTATTCGACCCCGTCGAATATCAAGTGGACCACTTTACACTATAAAGATAATGACTCAGGCATAAGTAGTCGAAGACGTCGCGCCTAAAATATTCGTTACACGTGTCTGTAAGTTGCATATTTTTAGAAAATTTGGGGAACTGAGGTTTATTAAAAATTAAAATTTCTATAATGTTTAGAATTTATATCTGTTTTTCTGAAACCCAATTAAAACACATCTACTGATTTTGATTCAAGTGATTGAGAGATTCAATCCATCCTATCAAAAGTTAGTACAAATAAAATTTATGTTACATGCAATGCATCTGTGATCGACATCAGATAGAACCCTTGATCTATATGAAGTTAATTCCATATGACCATGGGTGGCAGTGACCACTTAACATCAGGTGGACAGTATGCTTGTTTGCTACTTGGGAAACAATACAATGTTATTCTTATACAAATGTTCTAAGAATTAGGGCACATTGTAAAGTTTCCACTAATATCCCATTCATTAAAAAATTGGTAAAAGTGACGTGGTGGAAAACAAAAATATTTAGAGATAAAATAATTGAAAGTATACATTTTAAACTTGCCATACAGAACGCTGAATTATGGTAAAACTCTATTGATGCACAAAATGTAAAGTTAAAAGGTACTACATTGTTAAAATCACATGCTTTGAGTGATTATATATAATTAAATTTATTAAACATCCTTTCACAGAGAGTGGTACTCTTACCACTTCCCGGAGCTCGTCAGCATTGTCCCGGACAACCATCTCTACAGCAAGTGTGCAGAGTTCATCAAAGACCGGAAGACTCTCTCTGAGGAGTCCCTGGAGTCGCTCACAGAGATCCTGGGAGACTCGGAGAAGGCCCAAGCGATAATCGATGCGTCCAAAATGTCCATGGGAATGGATATATCGCCCGTCGACTTGATCAATATACAAATGTTTGCTGGTCGCGTCATTGCATTAAGTAATTATAGGTTAGTATTTGAATATTGCGAGCTGTTTGCCATATCTATTTCCAGCGTGAAACAGTTCCTGTAGGTGGGAGGGTGTGATTGCCTGATCTTTTTCATATGAGGCGAACATCTTCCTCTGGAGTATTAATGCACCAGTTTATCCAATGGCAGTGACCATGTACCATGAGGTAGACTGCACCATTGCTACATCAATGTCATAATAAAAATAAGATTTGAGTCTTTATTATTGCATGGTTGATCTACTGCAAGTTTTTCGTACACTTGTGGTAATAAAGCACATGCCACAGCATATGCGTACATGATATGGTATATATGCATTGCATAATATATGCCTCAATGTTCTTGCCACATTTTTCAGTATTAACTTTTCTCGCGGTTTCGCTCTCTTGGGTCATGTTTCACAGTGAAAAATAGTAGGCGATAAGTAAATTCAGGTCATAAATTTTCTGCCAAACTTCATTGAAATCAGATTAGTAGTTAAGTGAAACTATGAAAAACATCTATTCATCCTTACAAACTTTTGCCTTTGTCATATTAAAGTAAAATAGTAAGTTAGTAAGTAATTAATGATATAGTCTTTAAAACAACCTTAATATACTATTCACCATAAATTCTCAACTTAAACTTTTGTTAAATATTATAAGTTTAATATTTTTACAAAAGTTAATATACTATTCACATTTTAATGATCAATAAACTTTTGTTAAATATAGATTAAACTGGTAGTAGGTTAGTGTTCCAGCTAAATAATTTATCTATGTATATCCTTTTTGTTTTCCCCCAGGAAACAGATAGCAGAGTATCTCCACACGAAGATGGGTTCAGTGGCTCCCAACCTGAGCACGCTGGTCGGCGACCAGGTGGGCGCGCGGCTCATCTCCAAGGCTGGCTCGCTTACCAACCTCGCCAAGTATCCTGCTTCCACACTACAGATTCTTGGTAACTAGACCTCTTATTCAGTTATCTACCAACGTCGTTCACTTAAAATATTCATATGTAAGGACCGGCGCTCTTTGCGGTACCTACGGATTTTTTTTGTTAAATTAATTATAACTTAACAGAATGAAAATTTTAGAGAAATTTTTATGATGATTATAGTCAATACAAAAACAAACCAGAGGTATGCAAATGAAGGACTTGGTTAAGCGTTATTTCATTCATTAATTAGCAGTACTTTTGGTAAATTTAAGTAACAATCCCAGATAAGAATTTTATCTAAATTCGACCACAGATACATTGCCATTCTTGAGGTCTGTGTCGGAACGCCTCTGATAAGTATGTCTTCCTTGCCATATCCTTTAAACTAGAATACATCAGTGTTAACAAAGCTTCTATTTAACAAAAAAAGGTGTGGGAATGGTGCCACCTTAATCCAACCACAATAGATTCTACCATATTGACTATTTACTTTATGCCTTAAGATTTTCTACTCTTTTATTGTCTAAACCATGACAGGTGCACCGATGCCCTGAAGAAGCCAGCGGGTAATCGCTAGATAGATAGATATAGATAGTTTTTTAATGGTCGGAGTGGAACAGATTATGAGCGGCCCATGTCCAGCAATGGGCTGGTAAGTGTCGATGGATGGATGGATACTAATCGAATGTCATGTAACCCTCAGGTGCAGAAAAAGCCCTCTTCCGAGCGCTGAAGACCCGTTCCAACACGCCGAAATATGGTCTTTTGTACCATTCGACGTTCATCGGACGAGCGGGACTCAAGAACAAGGGGCGAATCAGCCGCTACCTTGCCAACAAGTGCTCTATCGCTTCCAGAATTGATTGCTTCTCCGGTAAGACAAATATGTCAATGCGTAAACTTTGGTTGTCACGATTTCATGGCATAATCATGTCAATGCAATGTTCTGCAGCGTAATAGCCCATACAGGCTTAAGTAACTAATTGAGACTTCCATTATTTTATCTGGATGTATATTAATTATTTGTATGTAGCTAGACGGGAACGCGGACACAACAACAAACTACCACCGCAGTCGGGAAATGTACTGCTTTATTTAATAAAATGAGATGCGAGGCGCAGCTCGCACACAACCGTAGCTATACATATATAACATATCTCAATATCAATATTTTAAAAGAACTTACATTACCTTTAGTTCGTTCTATTTTACAAACAAAACGGAAGAAATAGACAAACCATAGACTGCGTAGAGTCTCATGGACAACAAATTCTTTTTCATTTCTATAATGTATGCTTCTTAAACAAATGTTTAAATACTGAAACAGTTTTGATGAAACTATACATAAATGTAGTAAGAGTTGTGAATGTAATAAAAACATGCAAAGATTGGTATATTAATATCGAAACCCAGGAGTGAAAGGTAAAATAAAGAAACTTAATGTCAATAAGAAAAGACATCAATTAAATTTAAATTGAATGGTAATTTTACATTTGATATTAAACTGATTATTAATTGCATGGTTGATCTATCTCAAGTCCTCTGTACACTTGTGGTAATAAAGCCCATGCTACAGAATATGCACACAACATCAGAAGGCATATGTATTGTATAATATGCCTCAATGTTGCTGCAACATAAATAATCTAATTACTCTAATTAGTGTATCATGAAATTGTATTTGTCTGCAATGGAATCCGAGATCAGAAATGTGAGCAAAGATGACCATTTAAAAATTATAATTTGAATGATAATTGTTGTGGAATATGTTGTCAGTACTAAAATAACAATTTTAAATTATATCCATATTATAAAGACGTAAAATAAAATATTGCACACCGTTTCTAGCTTTAATTTAATTTTTGATCTAAATATAAAAAAAAATAATCATGAAATATCTTACAATAAATAGCCTTCGTCTTATAAAAAATTCGACGAATATTATTTCATGGAAGTAAAGTTTAGTACTTTCAACAACAAAGCAACACCTATGTCTTTATTCTTAGTCTCGAATTCTATTTTCGTTATAAAATAAAAAGCCCTCAAATATATTTTTCAGAAAACCAAACGACAATATTTGGCGAGAAACTCCGCCAACAAGTGGAAGACCGCTTGAAGTTCTACGAGACTGGCGATATTCCAGCTAAGAATATCGACGTGATGCAGCAAGCTGCTGCAGAAGCGGCCGAAGCGCTGCAGCAGCAAAGCAGTAAGAAAAAGAAGAAGAAGAAGGACAAAAAGAAGGAGGCAGAAGTCGAGGCGATGGACGAGGATTGATTGTCCATATGAATAAAAATATTTTATAGTTTATAATAAAAATGTTTTATTTAACTTAATCGATATACAATATTTGGACAACAAACAGAATTCGCCTATGTTTTTTAAATTTCATCTTATTTTTTATATCATGAACTGATTTGCGTGTTACTTGTATTGAACATAAACTGGTATACGTTTATTATTGCGTATTTTACATAACATTTTAAGTAACAACATTTTTTTCATACATTGCATTTAAATTTAATGTATACAGTAACATTGTAAAAGTATTTTATGCGTTCAAATACTGCGCAACATCATGGACATTCGTAATCAAACTCAAAATAGGATGCGATTTAAATAAATTCAGTTGCTTGCTCTGAGGGCTACATTAACGCGTGTGTATCATATTTGGCTTATTCAATGATGCAGCGCATGTGAGCGTATCACACGATTCAATATCATTTAACGCCATCTTCATGAAAGTTTGGAAATTTAACGACTACAATTTTATAACAATCATGTGACTCCATCTATTATCGAGCTGTAGAAACTTTATTTAAATAATGCAGCGCTATCTATTCCCGAGCTGCGGAAACTAGCAGCTATTAACCGCTACGTCGCTACAATTGATCCTAACGTTGATATTGACGGAGGCGAGCTGCGTGACGAAGAACTTGAAGATGTAGGGGATGGAGACCCGCAGGCGCGCTCCGCCCTCGCACAGCCGACAGCCGCCGGCCTCCGCCCCGCCCGCGATCGGACCCACTAGGGTGCCGCACTTCGAACACAGGATTGCCTGAAGATGAGATCAGTATATTAAGTAAAGAAGGATATAATGTAAGATTTAGATCAGGAACTCTGTTCCTTTGATACTTCGCGATCACCTGCGAATTATCCGGCACATTCCATACTATATAAAAATATTGCTACTTTACGCTCCAAAGTAAAGTTGTTGCCGCTTGCAACTCTAGAAGTTCCCTTTTAGTCGCCTGCTACGACAGTGGGCTACAGGGGAATCTCATCGGCTGTTTGTTAAGAACGTTACGGCCTGCTCATTGCCACTTCAACTCATAAGAAATAAAAACGCTTTCTACGCTCATAGCTTCACAGTAGGATTAACTTCTGTGTCGTGGGTGCCATGGACACATAAAGACGAATACACAAACACCCAAACCCAGATCACAAATCGAAACTCATCATTCACCTTCTGTCTGGCCGGGGATCGAATTTGGGACCCATTGCGTGTTAGACCGGTATGGTGACACGCGGGTCGTGTAAGAAGTATAAGTTCGACAGTATCCCTCACCTCGCTCTTGTCGGAGCAGTGGAAGAGCCGGTCCTGCAGCAGGAAGGCGGCGCCGTGCGAGAGCAGCGCGTCGCGCTCCATCTCCCCGAGCCGCACGCCGCCGCCGCGCCGCCGCCCCTTCACCGGCTGCCGGGTCAGCGCGTCCACCGCGCCCGTCGTGCGCACCTGGAGGGGAATATCACATTATTTTAGCTTTTTTTGTTTATCGAGAGGGAAACCTTTGAAAAGTAACCTGAGGCACTGGGAGCGACGCTAGATTATGTGGGATTGTTTAGGGTTCCGTAGCCAAATGGCAAAAATCGGAACCCTTATAGATTCGTCGTCTGTCTGCCCGTCCGTCTGTTCGTATGTCACAGTCATTTTACTCGGAAACTATTAAGGCTACAAAGTTGAAACTTGGTAGTTAAGTATATTCTGATAACCGCTTTCCGAATTGTGTACAAAAATAAAAATATATTAAGTTTAGGGGGGGCTTCCCAAATCTTTAATCTTATTTACTCGTATAGGGTGTCTATAGAAAGGACTTCAAAAATGGCATTGAGGTTTCTAAAACCATTTTTTTCCCCAAATTCGATCGTTTAATAGATAAGCCCTTCCAAAGCGGTAAATGTGTGTACCCTCCTCTAATTTTTAACTAAGAGAGTGAAAAAGCTAGATAAAACATATGTTGTAAATCGCCTGAGAAGGAAGGTAATGACTTTCGAGCGTATGTAACTTAAAAAAAATTCGCACACCACTACCAGTTACCTTTTACGAGACAGAGTGTCTTTTGCATTCGTTAAACGAACCTTTAGATGAAGACTTTATGAGACGTTATTTGAAATACAATAGATCTACAAAAAAGATATTCTATTATTCTTCTTACAATGTTCTATACATATATTTGAAGTAGCAAATGAGCAAATAGTGCATATGATGTGATGGTAAATGATCATTGCCACCCATAGATGCCTGTAATTATTTTGTTTACTCAACGTTCCCATCACTCTCAAATGCAGGACTCCTCCAAACCAGCACCACACCAACCTACCTGCCACTTATCCGCCACCATATACCTCAGCCGCTGAATATCAACCCGTAGAAACTGCCGCGAAAATCTCCCGGCTATCAGCCCCTATACACAGCAACTCGATTGTACCCCACTTACCCCTAGTCGAACCCCCAACATTCTCCTACCAGGGGATCCCCGGGCCGACCCTCTAACCTTCTACTCATCTAACCCCACCACTCCCAAGTCCAGGGGTCCCCCACTCCACGTGAGTGAATCTACTTATCCCACACCACGTGAGTGAAGTAGCAAACGAGCAAACGCTCCAGGAGGCAGGATCTCCAGCGACACCGGGAACACCAGCCTACCTGCCACTTATCCGACACCATGTGCCTCAGCCGTTGGTAGTGTATCAGCCCGTAGAAGATATCCGCGGTCATCTCCCGGCCATCAGCCCCGCTGTACACCCGCTCGGTACCGAAGTAGTTGTACCCGGCGGCTTCCAGCAGCCGCCCGAAGTAGTTGATTGCCGTGTCTTGTTCCGTGAAGCGGAAGGGGGTCGCGTCGTGCACCTGGGGGGGGGGGGGGGGGTTTTTTTTTTTTTTATAAAAAAAAGGTTTTTTTATAAACCTATCCCCGTACAAATTTGTTTT
>DWNE01001932.1:0-20264 GCA_018249875.1 Cecropterus toxeus | reverse complement strand
GTTGCCGGCTCACTTTTATATGAGGCGACCATCTCAGTCCTCGGGAGTGGCAACGCATCTGTGGTCGACTTCATATAAAATCCCTGTTCTATATGAGGTTGCTTACAAATGTCCATGGGCGACAGTAACCACTTACCATCATGTGGGCTGCTTGCTCGTTCGCTACTTCATATTAATAATAAAAAAATATATTATAAGTAGTGTAAAGTGCTGATATAGTAAAATAATGACATTGGATCATATTTCCTTTTTTATGTTTTGCTTTCTCGAGTTGACTCCCAATTCAGTTATTACACGTATTTTGACAAAAAAAGTGAAAATACGTCATAAATGAAAAATAATAAATAATAGAAGTAAGTATATAAATAAATAAAACTGGACTGAACTAGTGTATTTAAATAAATATAAATCATCTTACAAAATGTAAATCAAAGATATTTCTTATTACTGAGCTACTGCGATTTCATAGCAAAATTGCACGAAACATAATATCATATGTGTACATAAGTTATATAATAATATTCGCGTAATTGACTTTCCAAAAACACTCAATAGTTAAAATTAAAATCAGACAACTACATCATTCCTTTTGTTAAAACTTCGTGTTATTTATCAAATTTTAGACACGAAATTTTACCTTTTTCCTCTTTTGTTATGCTTCGTATAGAAATATGATGCACTGCGGATGCTGCATTTGCATAAAAGCGTCCATTATCCACAGCATCGGCCAAATAAAAAATCAATAGCTTCCGCGGACTTAGCTCTGAGTGCACAAAATGCATAATCTCTAGTACAATGTGTTCACATACCGAGCCTTTTATGAAGATTAAAAGAGGCGTGGAATAAAATCGCAAATCGTAGCAAGTTACGTAACCGTATAAAATTTAGTATCGTTCTTTTTACCCGAACGCGTCAGAAGGAGGGTAATGTTTTTCGAGCGTATGTATGTATGTATATGTATGTATGTATGTATGTTAGTTTGACTGAAGACCCGCGTGGCAGAGCGGTTACCATACCGATCTAATGCGCAGTGGGTCCCGAGTTCGATTCTGGCCCGACAGACTTCTGAATGATGAGTTTAGATTTCTGTTCTGGGTCTGGGTGTTTGTGTATTCGTCTTTGTGTGTCCATGGCACCCACGTTACAGGAGAAAATCCTAGTGTGGGGCTATGAGTGTAGAAAGCGTCTTTTTTTTTAGTTTTTGTCCATTTAGTTGGCACGCGCTACAGCCGAAACGGCTTGACGGATTGTGACGTGTGTTATATCATTAGAATCGTCTCAGCTTGTAGAGTGACATAGGTTATATAATTTAAAAAATGGCGCCTGGAAATAGAGGAAAATGGGGGAAGGACGATTTTTTTTACTATTACCACAAAATGAGTATCAAATGAAAGTTAGTAAATAGCAATCTATAAAATATATATTTATTGTAATACATTTACTTGACTATTTCGACGAAATATCATACATGCGTTAAATTAAATATATGCTATTATGAACAAAAAAATCGTTTCTAGTAGTCGGGTTTTGTTTTAATGTTCTTAACGATGTTACTAGTTGTATCATAGTAAACAAACGTGCACTGACCACCGCCGCCCATGGACATCTATAATCAATACTACATAGGATGTGTCTGTATTGTGATTTGCCACAGATGCTACTCTTGATATCTAAGTTATGTTTCGGGTTATTATGTCACCTCGCCTCACCCTTTAAACTAGAAGCAAGCATGAGCACGCAAGAGCGCTTAGTTTTGCGTTTTTTTAATATGACAAAGCACTCCTCAAATAAATACTTAAACCTAAGTTAAACTCAATTCTTCTGCATATATAACATACGGTACGGTAACATACGGTACGGTAATTATTTACCAATGATTATAAATATGCATTTTATGTATAATACATATTACAAATTTTCGCTCTCGTAACATAGCTGTTTACGCATTTAAATTTTAAATTATATAAATTGATGCGAAAACGCCGGTCAACGAGTTAGTGTAAGTTAACGTATCGTGATGAACAAGTAAGTATAGAATATACAATATATGTTAATAAACATTTTTTGATACATTATGAGAATAAAGTAACAAACGAGCATGCAGCCCACCTGATGGTATACCTGGCCCACCTGGTTACTGCCATCCAAGGACATCTGTGAGCAACTTCATGACAACTTGACTTCGTGACAACCACACCCTTCCACCGAAACGCAAGACCTGTACCAATACCAGTATATAATATGATACCAGTTTTATTCCCAACTTGATTGCTATCTGTATACATTAACACATTATTTTATTTAAGACATCTATTGCTATTAAGAAACTGAACATGCAAAAAAATAGAAATTAGTTTTCCTGCTTTGTGACTTAAACAAGACAAGTGACCAAATTTCCACGTCAATGGAGAAAACCCGCCTGATAGAATTGTGGCGCTCATACATTCAGTATAGAGTTGGATGAAATTAGTGAATTGTAAGACGGGGCCGCGCAGCACCTGTTTCCGGCCGCGGCACTAGCTCAGCGATCCCCAATCCAACTGACGCTACATTTATTTTATGTCCCGGTATACTGCACAGGCGACGAGCGATATGGTTAATATATTTAAAAATACAAAATTCTAAATCATCTTCGGTACTCACGGGTTTTAGCTTAAAGTCTGTCAAAGTGTTAAAGTAAATCTGGTAATATAAAACTTAGTGATGTGTTTGTTTTGTGTATCATGCGTATTTTTAATGCGATTTCACAAACAGGGGAAAATTTCGATACAATGAGCGATTTGTTTTTTCTAAGTACATATATGCGATGTATATACACGACAAACAATTTTTGACAAAAACGTGGATGAATTGTCACTTGCTCCCCCAGTGAAGTTAAATATCGTTAAAAAACCTGCACCGTCCGACAGTTGAAAAAAAAGTTCTTTTACTTAGTTTTAAACTAATTCGTACTTGTCCAGCACCGTAGCCCTCTCTTTGTGATAGTAGATACGTGCCCAGCAGTGGGAAAATAATAGGTTTATAAAGACTTAATTGTTACTTTTCCCTGTCTTCCAACCGCCCACCAGCCGCTAGCTATTAACTTAATTTCGATCTGACGTTTTTCTTTGAATACCTTTCGTTAACGCTGATTGCTTTGGCGGTTTTATCAATTTGCTATCAATGGGCACTTAATGATATGTGACAATCCAAATTTTATTGCGCAGAAATTCTGTGGGTGAAAATAAAATGAAATTGAAGTGTTATTAGTCGCAGGTTGATTTTCCCTTTTATTTTATAATAATGTGGTATATTTACTAACTTTTATTTAACTTATAAATATTTATCTTACTTTTTATAAAGTATGTTTGAGTTTTACTTGGATTGAAACTTGGGTTAAAATCAGTTTTATTTAAAAAGAATTGCAATTTTTAATTAAATTAAAGTAAAGAAAGCTTTGATACCAAACCTAAAAGATTATTTTGAGTGCACGTAACATAACAAACGTTGCTTTAAGGATGTATCAATGATTAAGGTCTGTGGGGCAGCCTAACGTTCCGCTGAGGTAGAGCCTGCCCGACCAAAGGACGTCCGCAGGTGTTCCGAACGGTACGTTTATACGATGCTACCAAAATGAAAAAATCGGAATGATCTGAAAAATCGGAAGGCATAGAATTTTTTCTAAATATTTTTTTCTTTCTACATGTGGTCGGCTAGTTGTTAGAATTGGACCGTAATGATTATTGATTTAGGGATAATATGAGTGCACGTTCTGTTTTTAAGTTTATTGATAAACCGATTGCATAAAACGATTTTTTCATTCATTCTTTATATAAATTTTCGACAAAATATCAAGTAAAAGTACTGAAATATATATATATTTCTAGAATGGTATATTTAGTAAAATTTGATACCCATATTGTCGCAATAATAAAAAAGACGTCCCTTCCCCCCTCTTTTCCCCAAGGCAGGCAAGGCAAGGCAAGGTAGGCATTACATAGGTGCCATTTTTAAATATTATATAGCCAATGTCACTGCAAACTGAGACGATTCTAATGATATGTCATACGTCACAATCCGTCAAGTCGTTCGGACTGTAGCGCGTGCCAAACAAATAAACATACATACATACAAACATACATTCATACATACGCTCGAAAAAACATTACCCTTCTTCTGACGCAGTCGGGTAAAAATAAATAAAACACATACATATGTACATATACATGCAAATAAAGTTTACTGACTTAAGCTTATAAAAAAAAAAGACACACTTTCTACACTCATAGCCCCACACTAGGATTTTTTCCTGTGTCGTGGGTGCCATGGACACACAAACACGGATACACAAACACCCAGACCCAGAACGAAAATCTAAACTCATCATTCAGATGCCTGTCTGGCAGGGGATCGAACCCGGGACCCACTGCGCGTTAGATCGGTATGGTAACCACTCGGCCACGCGGGTCGTCTATATATAAGTAATTACACCTTCACAGACCAGCTTCACATTTGTTTTCTAAACTTGGAATTCGTAAGGTTACCTCTGCATTCTAAAAATACACGAAGCGTGCAGTACCAGTAATTTATATTCACACGAACCACGTCAGTGTATATACCGAAGTTCTGCGAAACCTTAATAATGCTTTGAATTCTACATCGCGTTCCTGCGCCACTGAAAAACATTGTCAGGAATCCTGAATGTCACAGATAAAGAAAATAAATACGTGGTATTTGTTGCTCCATACGTAATGGAAAAGTGTGGTAAGTTGCCCTTTGCTTTGTTTTTGAAACTACGACGTTTTTGGTAACAAATGCAATTAATAGTCACGCTACTATTTTGATGTTTTATTTTTGTAGATTTTTCCGTAAGGTTTTTATCAAATTAATTAGCAACTACCATTAACCACGTTACCCACTACTTAAACACACACAACATACAAGTACATTTAATGTAATGAACATAAAGTAAGAAGGGACCGGAAAATACTCAATAAGTACGCAATAAATGCCTCATCTGGAAATTAAATATAAAATAAATGCATTGAACAAATTTATAGAGCTATTAAGGAAGATTGTACTAAGGACATAGAAAAACAGTGGAGAGTTAAAAAAATTAATTTAGATATTATCAATTTTAAGGTTAAAATACTTAAACTTGGCTTATATAAATATTGTAGTTTCTTAAATCACCCTAAAACTTATTGTAAAGGTATAAGCCAAAGTCAATAGTGTCGAGTTTCTGAAGATAGAGTAAAGAGAACCTTTAAATTATTCTCAATAGGCGATATTATATTTCGTTTTCAATCCATTCCTTCCTTTACATTTTATCATTGACTGTAGAAACGATACTGTCCAATTATTATTTTTATAGATTTAAATTTCCAATCACGTTATCTGTTATTACTTATTAACCTGATTGAAGGTTTTGGTTAGCTAAAAATACGATTACTGTATAATAGTGCAGTCAAGTCGGGTAACATTGAATTTTCGCGAAACATTTACATCTGATAACTGCGTAAAATGGAAATGCCAAATGTTCTAGTTGTTAAATATCACCTAAAATTAATAGTTGTCAAACAAGTTTTTGCAGATTTTCATTCGCGGTCTTTTTCATCTTTCTTTCATTCAAAATAAGAGTTCAATGTTACCCATGATATTAAAGTTATCAATGTTCAAGGATTTTTGTTTACTAAAATAGTTCCTTTCAAAGAAACCCAAAAGTTAAGATAACTTTGAATGCTCTTTAAATTCGAATTTTCTGTATTTTTTTTCTAAATACTCGGAAATACAGATAAAAAATTACAATTTCCGTGTGAAAGGATACTTATTATTGAACAAAACATGTAATGAGGTTAGTACGATCTTTTATATTACAAAAATATTCCACACAGTTCTTTATTAAAACTTGCTTCATATCGCGAGATTTTAAATGTGTTTGTCGTGTCATATAAAGAGCCCTACACCAGTTTGTACGAGGTTTCCAATCACATAAAACACCTTTGTTGTATTTTAGTTTCGTCCTGGATTTATTTGTAGCAAACTTTGAATCCTTTAATATAAAAGTATCGTATCGGTTTTCCGATGTTATAATATTGTTTGAAAGATAACAAGAACTAATTAGAACTGGAACATTTTAGGAGTACTTATTAGCAAGTGATTAATAATGTTGTTTGTCTATTAAATTTACGATATATTTACTACCTGCTATTACAACTGAACTCCTATCTCGTTTACCACTTTATACGAATTTTGGTATACATTATTTTGTTGAGAAAAAAATAAAAATTAATAAAATATTGTAATAAGAAAAAACAAGACTGCTTTTACTTCAATAAATCAAATAGAAAACAACTCAGAATATAATACACACTAAACAATATTACATTTTAAAACTTTTTACTTTTTATTAGTGTTATATAAGTAGGTGTATTTTTGGTTAAAATATATTAAGTCTTCAGTTTATTTATCAAAAATGTAAAAGCTCTCAGATCATGCTATTCAACATCGTTAAATCTTGGTTTTACACGTAGTTTCAGGGCATATTCTATTTCGTGCAAAGTGAGTCGCGTGATTAAGTTGACATTAATTTATGTAGCGTTACTGTTCGCCGCTGTGGGTGTATAAAGAGAAATTACTTTACTAGAATAATATGGAAAATTACATCCATACGAATTTTTCAATTCAAAAGGATTTATTTTGAATAACGGATTGAATTATTGTTACCGTAACATGCAGGTACATACATATCTTCTGGATTCCTAAACTCATTAACTTCTCACTTATTAAAATGAACAATCATGAAATCATTGCTAAAATGGTTTTATCGACAAAACAATGTATTTTTATACATTCATTTTATATATTGATCAAAATCAAAACCATATTTCGCCATTTTAATGACGCTATGTCGTCAGTGCGACAATGTAGTTTAGTAAATAATTATTTTTTGTAGCTTTTCCAATGACATAAAAAATCGATGTCGTTATAAAACACTTTAAAAATAATTAAACAAATATTCTTCATGTTCATTATTACTTTTAAGAATAATTAAAAATGTTTTTGCCTTAATACTTCATTTCATCATAGATTCGTAAGTTGTCTAGAACCAATAAATGTTAGACCCGTAGTATATTGCGATAGTTTAATTGATTTTGATTAAACTTTGTGGTTTGTGTTTGTATTCAACATCTCGTTTAACTTAGTGTAGATTTTGATTAATAATATTAATTATTGCTGTCACTTATTGAGAGAGGTCACTAAGGTTAGTGACAGTCAACTGTGTAATTATGATGCTTGTTTTTGTATTCTGCTTCATCTAGTTAAGAAATATCAAGTCGCTAGTAGGGTCGAGTCAGTTTTAGAGTGCAGTTGAATCTTCTCATTGCTTTTTTTTATAATATTGAATATTCGACTGAAATTAGTCTTAAAGTAGTAGTTTATTATTATTTTGAGCGTCGAAAAACATAAAATTAATTCTAAAGCTATACATATACCTATATACAAAATTAAATGTTATTTTAATGTCTTAAAACTTAAAATACTAGTCTAGGCGTGAGGCGCTAAAATGGGTCCAGTTTATGAAATGATCTTAATTAATTAAATGAACCCTTATATGTATACCTTGCAAAGTGATTAAGTAAATAAATCACGGTAAAATTGCAATAGTTCGAGTATAAGCAAAACAAAAACAAGTAAGTTTTAACTTATTGAGAACAAACCGGCCGCGTATGATGCTTCCCTCGCCCTTGATCATATTTAATCTTAATACTCATGTATGCGCGTCACACATTCGTATAAAAGAGAAATAAGAAGAAATATATTCTTTTATAATTCATTTACTGAGTTAAGTTACATCTTTGAAAAAAACTTCGTGAAACGTTAAAACTATTGTAGGTATTCTTACTGTAATAAGACAGCAATTTCGTAAATGTAAAAAGCTAGTGAAACAATTCTCATAATGCGGGTAAACTGTTTCTCGTTTCTTTTTAAGTCGAAAACAAACTTTACAAGGAGCAACATGGCGACACTATCAAATTAACGGGTCGCTTTGTGAGAGCTTTCAATTTAATTAGTTCGCTCTACCGTGATAGATTATAATATGTAGTATCGCCATCCGTCCGTATGGGAATACATAATCCTATCGGTATTAGATTGACAATACGCAATTGTTGTTAGATTTGTTTGTTTAATTTATATAATACTCAAATTATGAATTTAATCGGTACTTAATGTTCACCAATTACCGTCGGAATATATCGAATGCACGTTAAACCTAGCCAGTTTATTTCACATGAACAGATTAAGATAATAAATTAAATATAAAAGATAAGATAAAAGTGTAACTACTTAAAATACCGTGAAGGAAAGAACGAATTCTATATATTAAAAATGTTTACTTTAATTATAAGTGCTGCATGTGGGGACGAATAAATATGTAGAAGAAAAAAACTACAACCAAGTTATGAATTGAAATTTAACTCACCACTCACTAAATTTCACTCTTCCGGTGAAGGAAAATATCGTGTAACCCCTTGAATGTGTTAAGTCCATCAATTTGTATTTGATTCGGATCTGCAATGGTGGAATATGGTCTAACCTCCTTTCACCGAGAGAAGAAAGGAGATCCCAACAATGATACATTCATAGTATAAGAAAATTATAGTAATATAAAATGTTATTCCTCTTAAAAATAGTACTTTGGTCCATATATAAGTTAGTCATTGGCAGGTGTGCTTTCTCGAAGGTTTTATAGGGAAATCTTAAGGACGTCTCGAGAAAAATGGTTAAATATTTTCAAATAAGATACATAATATACGATTGACTGAGTCTCATTTCTAATGAAATCCTGTTCCTAAAGCTTTTAAAGGTATACTATTTCTGAAGTATATATATATTTGAACTATATCTAGGTATCAACCTGGCGGACTGTAGGTGGGACAGAAAATGTCAGTTAAAAATTAAACGTTGGCTATCAAAGCTTTTTCGAGATTGCCTATACCACGTTTATTTTGCACAAAAAACTGACATGCTTTTTGCATTAGATATACTGGAATGCTTTAGAATTACTTTTTTATACGGTATGTGAAAAAATTTCAGTAGTGCATGATGAAATCGTTGAATTTCACGAAAATATGTCTTATAATATTTTGTTTATGTGTGTTACATTTTAACCCACGTGGATAGTATCTCTGTAAAAGGAACAAAGTCCTGATTTAAGTAGATGCTACGGTGTACATGCTAAATTATTGTAGTTAAAGTAGAAAATACTCTTAAAGTCTTAAAGAATTAAATCTTATATTTTTTCTCCCCTTATGCCAAGGAGAGGGGAGGAACCTTAAAAAATACTAAAATTAGTTGATGAAAAAACAAGCTGAGGAGGTCCATACCACCTTAACCCCTGACCGCCTTAATTTACAGCCACGAAAGTACGTAATGTATTTACTAATATATAATGCATCACGCCCGCTTTGGAACGAATTGTGTGCGTAATTTTGTGGAACCATACCTGTAAATTCAGAACACAACAGCTCTGAAGTGTTTTGTTCCATTATCGAATTTTCAGGTTATCAATTTAAATTGCTAATTCAATTTCTCTTAAATTGTTTTTTTTTTTTTTAAATATAGAACTAGCAAACAAGCACACAGTCCATCTAGCCTAGGTTTCACATATCTATTGTCGCTCCCATAGCGTCGGATACCTTTTGAAGGTTTGCTACTCGAAAAAAAAGCTACCGGCGCTTATAATCACAAATACTAGTCCCGAGGACTAAAATTGTCGTCTCATATAAATGTGAGCCGGCAGCTACACACACCCACAGATACGCAAAGACTGCTAATGAAATAGGACAAGTTTATTTCCGAGAACTTTTGGCTTGTTTAAATTCCAACCATTCAACCACGGTCAGTCTAATTGATGAAAAGCGTCAAGTAAACAGACGTTAATGTAAACGTCAGTTCAAATTAGATTCGAGTAGGTACGTTCTGTACGTAGTCATTCATGCCTTAAACATATGAGTGGTATATAGATGTTAATTACATCATTCATCCATCCATCAGGCCTCGAAAGTCCACTGCTGGACATAGGCTTCGCCTAATCTGCGCCACTCCGACCAGTCCTACGCCATCAGAATCCAGCGGTAGCCCGCCGTCTTCTTCAGGTCATAAGTCCACCTGGCCGGAGGGCCTGTATCCCTTTCGCCCAGACGTGGTCACCATTCGAGGACTTTTCTACTCCATCGGTTATTAGTCCTACGAACGATGTGGCCTTCTTATTGCCACTTCAGCTTACTCATTCTGAGAGGTATAACACACAGATTTCAAATACATTATCTGCAATGATTTTTTCTATGCTTAAAGTATTTTTAATATTGTAGTATAGATGCATTTAGGTGCAAATTTAATAATATTGGATATCTACTGAATTAAAGAAGAGTAAAACGACTCACTGACTTGTCGTGATAGAATGTGAAATTTGAGATAATTGACCAGGCATTATTGAGATAATTTAAAAAATTTAGACTGGTATGAAAAAATCGACATTGATATAAAAATCCGTAAAAAAAGACTTAGCTATTTTTTTCAAAATAACAACACATGATAATGCGTATTTAAAGATGCAACAATATTATTTGCAGAAAAAGAACATCCGATTGCATTTGTTTTATTTATTCTTAAATTTTTGTAAGCTATGTTTTCTTTTGTATAGTGCCAGTATTAAATTAGGTGCCAGTGTCTTTAAATAACCTAAGATAAAATAGTTCGGTACCTTTTCTCTTATTTTACATATACTTTTGTATAATGACCGAGGTTCAGTATTTCAATAAAAACATTATTTGTATGGCCAGGTTATAAGAACAATAATAAATTAAAATTTTAACGAATGATTGTTTGATACATGAAAAGGAATAAATATCTTAGCTCATTATGCATATAGTAAACAATATGCTTTAATTTTCTTCAACAGACGGTCTATTTCTATGCTTTGTACGGGAAATTCGAGAATATTCTAACAGAATTCTAATTTATCATTATAAGGAACTTTACGACTTGTGTTGAATTCTAATAAGGCAACTCTAGATAATAGATATTCATTTCAATAAGCGTAAAGACAGCAAGCCATGTTTAAGATCAACAAACTAGATTATTTATAATCAATACTGATATTATAAAGCTGAAAACTTTGTTTGCTTGGTTGAACGCGCTAACCTTGGAACTACTGGTTCGAATTGAAAAAAATATTTTTGTGTTAAATAGTCCATTAATTAATGAGGAAGGAAGTTGTATTACATCACGCTATGTTCAACTTAAGTACAGCAAGTGGTAAGTAGGTAATTTTTTAATGTGATCTATTTTTTATGAGAACAAATAAATGTTCTTCTACGTTTCCAGTCTTCCTGATCGCTAGGAAACAGTCGAATCGACGCGTTTGTTTGCGGTGAGATGCTCAGCGGTTGCGTTAATCAGAGCGATGTCAGTTGCACTGCCGCAGAGCGAACGAGAGCTTGGATGTTTCCGAATGGTCACGTTGTGTTTACACGAAACTAATTTGCGTTTTGCACGTTGTTCGAAGTGAACACCCGTAAACGTTGACCAAACTTTTGTGGTGAACATTGACAATGAAGCAAGTTAAATCAAGTACTTATTTGTTAAGTTTGCCTGCAGTCCCTTCTGCTATTGAGACACGAATTCGTTACAATTCGAGTGTTTTTGGAAAATATGATCGTAGGGAAGACTTAATATTCACTACTAAATAATAAATATAATAAATCAGCTTTGACTTGAGTTTGAAACAAGACAGAGCGAGTATTGGTTCGTCTTTATTGCGGACATTGTGTTAGATAAATGGTTGACAAAATCAGCGGAGCGATATCAGTGCCAATGTGCCGGACAACAAGGGTTGAGATATGAATAACTCGGGTGCCCCTTGTAATTTGGCTACAGCATGGTTTCCTTTCAATAGAACCAGTTAAATTCACTTGGTATTTCAGAACTGTCCAAATTAGGATAACGAGAGGAGCGCACAGTGCAAGGGTTTATTGGCGACGAGATTGTACTCGCATCAAAACGATGCCTTGTCATGTCCATGCCTTGTCAGTTATAATTTGCTCAAATAGGCGAGGGAGGGGGCGAGAGATAAATGATATTCTACCTATCGTGACTTTATGAGCTTGAATCTACGAACTTTTGACGTTTAATAATACAGCCAATCAAACTTTTACTTGAAATTTGAGAAATAATTCCATTGACAAGATTTCTGACGGTTATAGTAATTATGCTGTGTTGTAATATTATCGAACATAGATGGAATATAATATTATATGCTATAGTTTAGACTAGATTAGAGGATTACGAAAATCATCAGACTAGTATTTAAGTTACAACTCTGTTGTATGTGTCATGGCTTCTAACAGCTTCGACCGTCCACAGGACTGAAATTCCACCTGGGGTGAAGATGTTTATGGGTGGCAGCGAGCGCTCCTTTGATACTTGTGTATTAAAAAGAGATTAAACTACATAAAATAGATTTGCAATTCGTGGAAATAAAAGTTTATTAATTTATCCAAACATTTTTATTATTATAATACTTTCACTGCAGACCATGGACATCACACTAATATTATAATGGCGAAAGTTTGTGAGTGTGTATGTTTGTTACTTCTTAACATATAAACGGCTGGAGCGATTTTAATAAAATTTGGTATGGAGTTAGCTGACAACCTGGATTAACACATAGGCTATGTTTTAATGCGGGAAAGTATCTTATTCCCATGGGAAAATAGATGAAAATGAATTAGCGGATAATACATGGTGAACTTTGTATATAACTTTTTAAGTAAAAATGTGAATAGTTATTAATTTTGCTATAATACATAATTTATTTTCCCTAATAAACTGCGGGTAACACCGCGGGCACAGGTAGTCTGTAATAAACGAACCATAACATTAAAGTCTTATCTTACGTTGGAAAAAGATGCGATGTATAGAATATCTCCCTTATCACATTTTAAGATCGATCAAATGACTGCGACACGAAGATATGAACGATGTTAGTGTTTGTTGTGAACGAGTTGTCCGGTGATTGTTGTAATCAAAACATGTCAGTAAGCTTTTGGGCGCACGAACAATGAATGTGAATTCGCTTTACTATCGAGCTTTTCAAGCAAGCCTTTAGGCTATCAGTGATGAAATTTTTTATTCACATAATACTGTTTCTTTAGATTTCAAGTTATTATCCTGTTAAATATAATGATGGTTAGGAAATTAACTGAGAAAGAGTAGTTAGCAAAAATATTCATTTAGAAACATTGTTGATTACATGGGTTGTTTTTAAATGAGATTTAAGTGGTAAACGAGCATACGCTCCATATGATGGTAAGTGGTAATTGCTTTCCATGGATATATAGTTATAGTAAATACTTTGTGAAAAAGTTTTCTCGATACCACATTCATCCAAGTAGAAGATTCATTCATTCATTCTTTTTTCCCATTTCTATTTCACATAGAAATGGGAAATTGCAATGGAGAATAATACCTTCTCGGTCGAATTATACTTGTTCTAGAATATTTTCAAAATCAAAATAAGTTAATGTATGTAATAATTTACCATATGTCCTACTGATGGTCTATTACGACCTTAGTAGATAGCTATCACGATCTTAGCCATCATACCATTTACAAGGTATTTTATTAATTAGTGCTCGATTTAGTTAAAGAGGAAGCAAGGCATTGTGGTAGGTACGAGTGGACAGGGTAATGCGGTGACAGAACACAAGTTGTGCGACAAGCGACATGTTTGCGGTAACGCGCTGACTCGTACACACTACGTGCATGCAATTAGGCGGATAAATTGTTCATTATTAAATTAAAGTGTGATAAATAAAGATAGGTATATAAAATCAGTGATAATCTATTGTTTCGAAATTCAGCCTGATACTGACATTCTAACGTTCGAATCAGATTTTTAGCTATGTGTGTATTAGAACTTTATTATTTCTTATTAATATGAAGTAGTAAACTAGCAAGCAGCCCACCTGATGATAAGTGGAACCTTCCGCTGAAACGCAATAACTGCTTCACGCTAGAAATAGGTGGGGCGGTGGTGCTACCCCGGTCGAACTACATTGGTTCTACCACCTTTCTCTTGCTTTATTAGTAAAGTAAAATATTATGAAGTGACGTACTTAAGTGTTTTGTAAAAAAAAAATACACAATAGCGTGTAGAATCTGTTAAACTAATCTCCGCTCATGGTCATGGTCGATTGTGGTCGTAGTTTCTCTCATTATATGAGTAGAACCCAACAGTGGAACAATAAAGGATTTTTGACGAATCAGGTGAATAAACTTTATCAATATTGGTAGCAACGGAATATTTCGATTCCATTCAATTCCTACGTCATTGAATTTTGCATATAGCTAAATTCAAAAAATATTTCAAAAGCATTCGATTGGTGAACAGATTGCTTTTAATGAGAAATGTTTATTACAAAATGAAACACATCTATCGAGGAAAATGTTGATGGATTACAAACCGCCCGGCATTCAGCAACATCTATTCATATACCATGAGATTAAAACTCGGTACTTGTATACATTTCCGTCATTTTTATTATACGTCAAATTATAGGCCTCCTCATACACAGAAAGCTTTATAAAGGTGACTTTCCACGGTACTTGATCAGCGTCCGTGATGGACGAACTCGTCAAGACTCGGACGAGGCGTTATCTGAGTGTGATCTGTGGAAATACAAAGAAATCCGAAGTGGTGCGTCGCGTGTTGATAACTTCAAAGATTCGGTGTGAGCTTGAGTGCTACTTACGATTTGGATTGACGAAATAGCGCTGAAATATGTATGTATGTCCATTTCATTAGCACGCGCTACATCCCAAACGTACGAGTATATATCATTAACATTGTCTCAATTTGCAGAGTGACATAGGTTATAGGGGAATAAAGAGGGAAGAGACGACTATTTTTTATTATCACGTCAATACGGAATTAATTTGGAATGAAAGCAAGTAAATAGACCATTTTAAATATACATTTTGACGAAATCGCATATAAAGCGTTACATTAAATATGCTTATCATTATGAACAAAGCTTTAAGCTGTCAAGTTTTATGTTTAATATTTTAACAATGCTTAATTTTTCAATGTTATGTCAATGAAGAGTAATGATTTGACAAAAACACAAACGCGTTTATCTCAAAACTATAAACGCTTTCTAAACATAAACGCTTTCTACAATCATAGCCCTACAGTAGGATTTTCTTCTGTGTCGTTTGTAGGAATTGGTGCGCTGCATACAAGCAGCTGTAGCGTGTCGTTGGACGTACGTAAATAATTCGCAGAATCACTGATCGTGGGAAGTCACGCTAAGAATGCTCATGCCCTCGCGGCGTGAAAACCTAATAACACATAATAAATGGTTTCTTGGAGTACTGTTTCGGACAGGTGAACAAGTTACCGTAGAACCCATTAATCATACATCACATAAATAAAAATGGATCAGTATGCGGTGACGTTAGCAACCAGTAAGTAACAAGAAGTAAATGCTATTAACATGTTTATTGTGCGGTGATATTCCTAATGTAGATAAACATTGAAAACTCCATCTGATGGTAAGTGGTCACTGCCATCCATGGACATCTGTCAGCTTATCACATTTCTAACTAATATTATAAAGGCGATTATTTGTAAGTGTGTATGTTTGTTACTTCTTCACGTCTAAACTACTGCAGCGATTTTAATAAAATTTTGCATAGAGTTAGTGGACACCCTGGATTATGCGGGAAAATATTTTTATCTCATGGAACTATAGATGAAAATGAATTCACGGATAATGTATGGGGAACTGCGGTAATACCTTGCCAATCGTACCATACTAGTTCTACCTTGCATTTCATGTAAAAGTAATATGAGAATGGCAGATATCACTTTGTCATCTTAGTGCATTGAAACCTTCTCTAAACGAACAAAGTAGTAAACGAGCGTGCAGTCCACCTGATGGTAAGTGGTTACTGCCGCCCATGTACATCTGTAAGCAACTTCAAATAGAACAGGGGTTCTATCTGAAGTCGATCACAGGTGCGTTGCTACTCCCGAGAACTACGATTGTCGCTTCATATATAATTGAGTCGGCACCCACACCCTTCCACCGAAACGCAAAATCTGCTTCACGCTAGAAATAGGTGTGATGGTGGTACTTCCCCGGCCAAAATACATTGGTTCTACCACTTTTAAATAATAACCTGTAATAGCAATGTAATGTGACGTGTTTAAGATATGATAAAATGTGAATAGTACTGATCTATAGCTTTATCTAATTTTTATTGTGTAGTAAATTTACAGTAAGGGTTTTAACTATTTTATGAGCACAACCCATTTATAAATGTCTTGATTCAAGAGGAATTGTACTCTTTTCTGTTAAATTATATCTCACTAGCTGTGCCATGTTTTTAAGAGAACAATCTATTAAAAAAACAAACATAGCGTGATGTTATATTACTAAAGCCTTCCACGATAAATTTACTATTACACACAAAAATATTTTTTCAATTCGAACTAGTAGTTCTTAAGATTAGCGTGTTCAACCAAACAAACTCTACTGCTTTATAATATTAGTATAGATAGTGCAGATTCAAAAAGTAGGACTTTCAAGATCCTCATCCCATATCTTAACCTGACTATAGTTTCACCCTAATTTTGGACCACGTAGGCTTTATTAACAGTTAATGCATACCAACTTTGTCCTTAGGGTGAAATGATATATGAGGTTTAGAAATATTAACGCGTCTTGCTTGTTTGATGTCTTTAATATGACTGCGTCTAAGTACCTAACTTACTTTAGGCGCCTTATCATCTGCACTCTTGTCACTTATCTTATTAGCTACTAACTAGTAACGTCGTTTAAAACATGGAAACAAGAAAACCGACTGCTTAAGACGAAATTTAATTCAACGCTGAAAAGGATCTTTTGTCAAAATCGTAAAAGTATCGTTATATATATATATATTTGGATTGGTCTATTTACTAGCTTTCATTTGATACCCATAATATCGTAATAGTAAAAAAATCCTCCCTCCCCCCCTCCTCTTTTTGCTATATATCCAGGCGCTATTTTTAAAAAAATATATGCCTATGTCAGTTATATAGTGTTCATACTGAGACAATTCTAATGATATGTCATACGTTACAATCCATCAAGCCATTAGGCTGTAGCGCGTGCCAAAGAAATGGACATACATACAAACAAACATACATACGTTTGAAAAACATTGCCCTCCTTCTGACGCGGACAAATTAGAATATTTACAGGTAATTTGATCATTTGTACGCGACCATTGCAAATATAAATTATTAGCGATGTATACATACCATCTGATGGCTAATTTACTTTTACTTCTAATAAGAAAAAAATATATTTAATAGTAAAGACATTATAAGCCGTTAGCTAGCTACATACCTCTATAAATCTCAGCGTAGTTATTCAACAGCCTTTGGTTAAAGCGAGTTCTATGGGCGGGCGGGAGCTGGCGCGGGGCGACCCCTGACCATCGTAGCCTCCATTAGCCTCCACTAGCCGCTACACACGTGTTGCTGTTTGTGAGGAAACCTCGTTATCGCTCGAGGCCCCACTCACTCACGTCTATATAAAAGAAAGAAAAAGCCATCCATTTTCGACGTCCAACGCGTTTACAAAATAATAATACTGTTGTATTACGTTTTCGGTAATGTTTCAGTACAGAGTGTGTAATATTATCATTTCGAATGACACTGTTTATTACGAACGTAAGAATCAAATCTAAATATCAATGAAATAAATGTAACTCTATTCTACACAATATTACTCGATTTCTATGATAAAATGAAAACTATCTGAGTTTTAATATTAAATCAACATTCCCAGACTACCACCTATTTAAGGAATTCTGTAAAAGGATTCACATAGCCATTTGCATAATTGCTTTAATCGCTTCTGAAGGTTTTATACTGCCTCAGAAACTGGAAAAAGAGCGGTATTATTTTTCTTAAACCAGTTCTCTATTCGCAGTTTCTTTAAGAATTAACGATATTTGCATAAAAAATCAGTACAATGAGACTATGATTAAGCGATAACTATCACAATGAACTCTCATTAAAGTGTTAACGTTTGCAATAAAATATCCTACGCTATCTAATATACCTCCGAGTAAAAATTGACTACAAGAGCCTTATAAATGATAGTGCTATTGATTGATTGACATAGTAGTATATTTCTGAATACTAGGTTTTGAGATAAATTGTGTATAAAGTTGATTTGTTTAACACGTTTTATTACGTAAAGAACTGGAAGCTCGAAGTTCATAGTATGGTCTGGTTCTGATTTTTAGAGGCTTAGAAACCCAAGTTAAACTACTTTGGCGATACTCGGTCACCTTTGGTTGTCATCGGGTCTTAATAATTAAATGCATTTGGTTTGTCTAAAATGTTCAAAACAATGTATACATAATGAAAAAGTGTAGTAGACAAGGAATGTTAAATCCATCTAACTCGAATTAAATAAAATAAATTACGTTTAAAAGCTGGTAGTCTAACGGGTTAAATGAGTTTTGATCGTCTAGAGCAGTGATTTCCAAAGTGGTCCAGGTGGACCCCTAATCAGGGGATAAAATCAGAAAAAAATTGAAAGGGGTCTACAAGAAAAAATAGTTTGGGAACCTCTGGTCTAGAGAGACACCGCCACCACACCTATTTCTACCGTTAAGTAGTTCTCGTTTCCAGTAGAACGTTGTGGATTCTGGCATGCATACAGACAATGCAACCATCCTAGTCTTCACGAGTGGCAACGCATTTGTATCTGATTCAAAGAGAACCCCTGTTCTACATATAAGGAATTGGTTACACGTCTTTTGGCGGTATGGAATACCTACAATCAGGTTGATTGTATGCTCATTTGCTTATTTTATCTTATAAAAAAACGTAATCGAAAACTTAAGTAATATATATATATAGTAATATTAATTTATTTATATATTTATTGTAACAAATTATAACTGTAGCAATTTACAAAAGGCCAAACTGAATGCCTGGTGATATTCTTAGCCAGTCAATCCTGGGTGTCTGGAAAGTATTTGAGGCAAAGTATATTAAAACTAAAAGTACATATTTGCCTAATCAAATGGAACAATTATTTATTAGAGGTCCAAATTATCACAATTTGCCAGTCTGTATACGCAATTGGAAATTGTTTAGCTGTTTTCGATACACATTTATGTTCCTCCCGGGCACTGGGTTGGTGGTGAACTAATTGTATAACATTGGTTAAATAAGATATTTTACACTGTGCAGTGGCATTCTACACAAAACAGGCACAATGCCGGCGGCAACCTAAATACGAGCTCAATCGTAAACCCAATTCAGTTTAATTCGAACTATTTCCAATGGGACCGAGTTAAACTTTATTCATGACACATTTGCACAAAAGTAGCGGAATATTTTATACGGAAACCCATGTAACATATTACTAAATTCAGTGACGGTGTTATTTTTAGAAACGAGCTGAGCTTAAACGTTGTATAACCTGTATGTTTCGATTGAGAAGGTATCACCGCCACACCTATTTTTAGGTTGTGTATGTAGGCTGCTGGCCTAAATAAATATCCGGTAACCATCTTATTTCATCTTATTTGAGAAAATATTTTCATTATGCGTAATGAGCAAAATAGAAAAAAAAATAAAGCCCATATAAAGCTCCTAATCTGTAAAAAAATTTATGTAGATAGTTTTGATTACCTTTTATTTAAAATTTTATGAACTATTTAATACAAAATTGCAAAATGTGTGCATTATCATTTCTAAACAATTCAACATTGTTTAATACAACTTTGTACAAAACATCCAACTCATTAAAATTGGATAAATCGCTGCAGGTAATGGAGAAATGTCAACTGTTGCTCAGTTTATTATAACTGGTCATTTAATTTATTTGTGCTATGTGTGGATTACAATACAAATTATATGGGTGAGCGTGTGTTGATAGTCTGTGTGTCCTTTATAGAATCGTAAAGTATGCATTTGATCACGTGACGAAGGTTTCCGATTTGGTATGTCCAATTACTGCATTTCCTTCAAATTTATATTAATTGGTGGCATAGCTAGGCGCGCAGGGTACACCTAGTCATTTATAAAAAATCTATGATCTATCTACCTGTCACGCAGTGGCGTAGCGTGGGCTTATGCCGCCCGGGGCGGAAATTGAACTCGCCACACATTATACACATTTTTAACGACCGAAAAAAATACG
>DWNE01001931.1:0-20271 GCA_018249875.1 Cecropterus toxeus | reverse complement strand
TAGAGTTCAGCGTAAATTTATATACACATGTCGTAAATTAAATTTGCCATAAATTTATTTACCACAAATGGCTGCCAGATGCGTAACGTATTATATGCGTAAATTGTCGGAATTGCAATAGAAGTGTATTAAAAGTGAGGGGATTACCTTTTATCTAAGATCTAAGATTTTTACTTTTGATCTAAGATTTGATTTGATCTAAGATTTAAGTAGCAAACGAACATGCTGTCCATCTAATGGTAAAGCCTTCCTATTGTTATCTGCATAAAAACTTCATAAGGATTAGGGGTTTTAATTGAAGCCGATCACAAAAGCTTTTGTCTTGAGCTTTCGAGGACTAAAATGATATCCCTACATGTAGGTATGTAGGTAAGTCGTCAACCACGCTCTTTCGAATATTAGATCTTCATCACGTTAGAAATAGCTGTCGCAGTTATACCCCCTCGATCAAACAGCCTTTAGCCTCTTAGGCTTAAAATTAAGATTATTTATCAATATAAGAACGCGTTTGATTTTGATGTTTATTTTGTATTAATGTTGTGCAAACCTATAATTCAAGTACATACATGTAACTGTTTTTCAGTGTAATATTATTTTAAAATCGTCTTATGTACTTAGTTGGTATGCCTTGATAAATAAATAAATAAGAAGAAAATATACTTAAAATTAAACAACAAAGCGTTACTTAATGTGTTTATACCTAAGCGGTAAAAATGTTAAAGCTCCATTTCATTATGCTTGTGTAAGCTCTAATGTGCTGTAAAGCTTGACTTAGTTTGATTCCCTGAACGATGAGCTCCGAGAAGGCTTATATGACTAAACTTTATCTCGTCTACTTCCTCCCGAGACCTATGCAATATTTTCAATTGTTCACGAGTTGTTTCTTTAACTATTTGTCGTTATGTTTAACTGTGCCGGTTATTTTCTATACCGTGTTGATGTTTAATTAGACCGCGATTTAATATAAGGTACCACGATCTTGTAAATTACAGGACATAATAGAGTAAAAGCAAAGTTCTGACATTTCTGTATGTAAACATGTATTTCTGACATTGTTCTTAGAAGACGTATGTAAGTCTTATATCCTAATTTTAGGTACATGAAATGATCAATGATTTTTTTTTAATCCTAATAATTATTAATTTTTAATAATTCTTCTATAAACGTTAAGTTATAACATTAATTTAAAAAAATGATCAAAATCAAGGCACATTATTCAATTATGATCGTAGGTTCTCCGTTATGCTCCGTTACCGGGTTCAATTCTCATTAGGTAGTACATATTACTTTGTTAGATTTCGTTATGAAAAGTTGTGTATGTTCATAACAATAATATATTCAGATTAACTTCCCCTTTACATTCAGATTAGCTTTCCCTGATATTTATGTTGCATATGGGAGTACATTATGAGTATAGGACGTAACATATTTACTCCGTTCGCGCCTCTCTAACCCCGAGGCTGTTCATCGGGTCACAAATGTCAAACGGCACCAATTGCTTGTACGAAGTTCGTACCAAGTACCATACCATAGTACCATATTCACGTAATGTATGCTCCAGGGCGAAATTATCCGATCAATATGCTGCTGATGATCAGCGACTTTCACGTTTAAATGGTAAGAACGGTGGTATGTTCACGGAAGTGAGAATTATTTCACGGAATGACGGAAAGATAGCGAGCCTCATGAGTTAGCACGTATTAAGTAATCAGAAATTTGACGACCCGCGTGGCGACGCGGTTACAACCTTGATCTGGCACGCAGTGGGTTCCGGGCTGGATCCCCGGCCAGACAGGGCATCCGAATGATGAATTTAGATTTCTGTTCTGAGTCTGGGTGTTTGTGTACTCGTCTTTAGGTGTGTCCATGGCACCCACGACACAGGAGAAAATCCTAGTGTGGGGCTATGAGTGTAGAAAGCGTTAATAAGTCTTCAATATCTTAGGATGAAGTATATTTCAGTATATATATGCAAAAAAGCTCGTTTATGCATTTCACACACGGCAGAAGTGAAACTTAATACATAATAAATAAATAAAAAAAATAAAAATAATAAAAATCTGAGCAGAACGGTATTAAGACATGTTTTTTTTAGAAATTTAATAAGGAATCCCAACTGCCTATATTCGGACATCTTATTTCACATATACCAAACTTCAGTTCTTAGGTATATAAAGCTACTAAGTAAATTTGTTAACCTCAGTTCTTAGGTATATAAAGCTACGAAAAAAATCGTTAACGTGATTCAGAAACATAAGTGGTTTTACTTCAAAGTCTTTAAAGGCTTTTGAAAGGTGTTAGGGATTAGATCGGGGAAGTATATAAGCGTCGGATCTATGGAGCAGTTGTTACGTCCATGTCTATGTACGTTTATGGGGTCCGTGGGGTCGCCTACTTATCATCAGATAGACTGTATGTTTTTTGCTACTTCTCCATTTTCCTTTTCAATCATTTTGCATTGTTCTCTAATGATTCCGTAGCACTTCATGTATTACAAGTATAAACGGATAAATATTCCATTATACAGGAATTTAACATAAATTATTCAACCAATTATTTTATTTTGTTTAAACTAATGACACAAAATTTAATGTAAAAGCAAAATGACTAATTAAAATTCATAACGGATTTAGAGCAACCGCGAAAGCCTCAATGCCTGCGGCAGTATTTGATTAGCATGCTTAATAATTAAGCTTGTGAAATATTCAGCTTACATTATTAAACATCGTATAACCTATAATTACAATACTTAAAATATATTAAGGCCGTACGCGTACTCTTTATTATCTTGGGTTTTTCACACGGAATTAATTGCATGTGAATGTGAATTGGCAACATAAGTTTCGTGTTAAGAAATTTTACATATTCTTATCAACCAGATAAGTTCAGTTTTACTAGAAGCTAGGAACAGATGCGTTACTATCTTTCCGGACTAAGTTGGAACGGCTTGGATACGCATGTTTTCCTTGCCACACTCTTCGAAGAACACAGCAATGCTTAACATTTGTTTCATTTCATTGATTTTTACTATTAATCCATTTCATTTAAGCTCATTTAACATACTACTCTTAAGGACTTCGCCCTTCGCCTCAGATACGCAAATTTTTCATATCCGACACTTCAGAACATAATACAATATATAGTTGTTATTCGGCATTAAAAGTAGTGATGGTTCAGCCCAATTTGAAACACAATCACTCTTTTACTGATAAGATATCAGTAAAATATCTATGATATGTTACGGCGAATCGGGCGATCGTCTGTTTGACCACGGCCAATCAACGGCCGCCGTGACCCTTGTAACTGAGTCGAAACATCAAAAAGAAATGCAAAAACCGCATTACGTGAGTACCCTAACATATTAAAAAAGTAAAAAATCTGATGTCAAATTTTAATAGGACTTTTAGTTTTTTTGGATATTGGGAAAGGCTTTAAGCATGTTAAGGACTAGCTTGCATCGATATTTTGCAAGGATATTAAATTCGATTATTAACAAAACCCACAATCGCTTTTTGCCTACTGGAAACAAATTACGTCTCCCACATGGTGTTAAGCTAACACTAAACTTATGAACTTCGCTTAGTTTCCGATCGTTAGGCGAGCGAGCTTAAAGCTGTAAGCTCATTTACTCGCGATGCACCGCTGCAGTTCTGATGCAAGACCGCCCACCGCTGCGCCCACGTGGCTTCGATATAATGACGATACGCCATTAACCCAAGGGCCACGAAACGTACGATATGCATCAGTCGCTCTGTGTTACAAGCGCCAGCGTGGTACGTTTGAAACAGATGTACGTGGCTGATTTTTTTTATAAGATTGAAGTAGTAAACGAGCATGCAGTCCACCTGATGGTAAGTGGCCGCTGACACCTGTAAGCAATTTCATAAAAAAACAGAGGTTCTTTCTGAAGTCAATCACAGATGTGTAGCTACTTCTGAGGACTAAGATGGTCGCCTGTTTTGTGAAAGTGAACCGGCAACTGATCTGGTAAGCTCACGGAATATAGCTGCATATTTTAGCGAATCTTGACATAACTCGCTTAACGTTGACGCTTGCAGCGCCAGCGTGTTTCGTGGCCCAACGTCAACTGCTGCATCTCACTAAGCGCGAAAATTAGTCAATACACAACCTTAAGTATACTATAAGAGAAACTTTCAAAGTTCTTCGTGATTTGAACTGTTCTTGGGCTAATCTTTGATTATTCGAAGTTCGAAGTATTACTTAATGTAAGGCGCCCTGACGCCGCTCCACGTGATAAATGTGACGAAAATTACAAATTTTTGACGCATGTTAATTGATAAACCCACGTTAACATTTAACTCGTATATGATTGAGTATCCAGATAAATATAAAGAGGTCTTTGAGTAAGTTATGTTGCTATTATTAATGTTAAATAGATACTTTCGTTTCTTCATGTTTTAATTTTTCTAACTGAAATATCAGTTATTCAAAAGTGATTCATGTAAAATGCTTGTAAAATAGGTCTTCTTTTTGACTTTTATAAAGGTTAAGTCAACGTCTTATTTGATGTAATAGACTTCAAATAAGACTTCGTTTCGACTAAACATTTTATGGTGTGTCGCTACTCCAATGTAAATAAAATCAATGATCGTTATCATTATTATGGGCATAGGTATAGGATGAGGGAGGAATTCAACAGTTGCAGTCGGCGAATAAAAGGAGGAAACAGACTCCAAATCTGTCGACATAAAATTTTCTTAACTATGCTGGGAAAACTGGGTCCATACATCCAACCGTCTCCATTATATACATACCCAGGTGCTGGAAGTCTTTGTGATTGACGGCGGAAACACCCACGCCACATTTTTTCCTAACTCAATACAATAGTTATATATAGTTGTGTTCTGGTCTGAAGGATGTGGAAAAGGAGAAACACTTATCCGAGGCGTTCCAACTTAGTCCTCAGTGCTGGAAACACAGCTGTGGGTAACCTCAGGTAATACTCTGAGCTTATCTGTCTTTCTAATCAAATAATTTTAGGTGTCTAAGGGCGGCAGAAGCTACTTACCATCAGTTGGACTGCACGCTCATTTTATACTTCCATATTATGAAAAACAAGATATATGCTCTCAGTCATATTCCCCAAAAGCGTAACAATGCCCATATTACAACGCGTTGTGTACATCTAAATATACATAACTCAAAGGTTCTTCAAAAGATTGACTGACATCGTGATCTATCAACGCACAGCCCAAACCACTGGACGGGTCGGGCTGAAATTTGGCATACAGGTAGATGTTATGACGTAGGCATCCGCTAAGAAAGGATTTTGATCAATTCTATCCCCAAGGGGATAAAATAAGGGATGAAAGTTTATTTGAAACTTTGTCAAATATAATACTTCTTAACGCGAGCAAAGCCGCGGGCAAAAGCTAGTAAAACTATATAACGTTCATGTACACTATAAAGTATTGTCAGAAGTTCGTTTCGATGCAATCAAATAATTTTGTGATGTACGATGTGACACGATCTGAACGTATAGCATCGAGAAAGTTGCAATTTTCCATACGGCTGATCTGTAATACCGTTTGCCCCCATAGACAATATGTGTGGCAGAAATGTCTAGTGTCGTATAGTTCGGTGTCTTTAAATACATTGGCACTGAATGAATTTAAGCGAATGCAATGTATGCATCTTACTTATTATAAATACGAAAGTAAATGAGGTTGTATTTGTGTTCGTTACGGTTTTACGTAAATACTACTGATTGGATTTTGATGAAATTTGACAAACCGTTAGTTTATGGTAGTGCAGCCGCGGGAACAGCTAGTATGTAATGAGCGAATTTGATATACACATAACACGTAGATACATATATATCATTTTCTTTATTGTTTCCATCGGTATTAACTACTTACCATAAATGTATTATAGGTATACTTTACCTTTCGATAATTACGATTTCTGCTTGACCAATAATTTATATAATAGTGTTATCATTTGAATAATTGTTATTTGTTTTCTTATTCTTATCTTTTATAGCCTATGTCGCTATGCAAACTGAGACGATTCTATTGATATGCGTCATAATCCGTCAAGCCGTTTGGCTGTAGCGCGTGCCAAAGAAATGGGCATACATTCAAACGAACGTACATACATAGGCTTGAAAAACATTACCCTTCTTCTGTCGGGTAACAAGATGAACTCGTACCAAGGTAACAGGTGGTATATTATGAGTGTAATGTTGAACTAGTATGTGTGTATAAGTTGTCTGTCATTTCTACCCTGTGTTGGCTCTATGGTCACAGAGCATCCACCATCTATCCACAATACGGAAACGCCTACGCAACGCGTTTGGCTCGAGGAAGCGAAGAGTAATTGTAACTCGATATAAATGAACAGATAACGTCCATTACACTGTTTAAGGAAGGATAGTTAGTTTCCCACTGACGTTATTGTGTATTATCTTAATCGAAATTAATAATGAGTGTGATGTATAGGCCTAGTCTCTTAATCAGACGGGACTAAATTAGTTCAGATACTAAAAAAACGGGAAAAAGTGCGAGTCGTACTTCGCACTACGGGTTCCGTGTCATAATCGATCAAATAGCAGTAAATCACGTTTGGGGCATTGGCGCCCCCTCAAATATTTATTTTAATTTAATTTCATTATTTATTTTTAAAGTGATCGTGAAAGTATTAATATACAACTAGATTTTCTGCGAATATTTCAAACCTGTTGCCGTTATTAATATCGAGCAAAAAAATATACTTTTATTGTGTTGCCCCTTAAAGATTTATTTGATTCTGTTTTTAGTATTTGTTGTTATAGTGGTGTATTAATATTTATATTCCAACTAGCAGACCCGTGCCCACTTCGTTGGGCATTAAAACATTGGTGGTTCTTAGTACCAATTTCCCATCATTTAGTAGAGTTGTGGCAATCCCTCGAAAAGCAACGACTCGCGCATCTTTCCCGGATTTACTACATTATTTACTATTAGGTTGGTTTATTTTTCAAATTCGATGTCAAGTGTTTTTAATTAGTAAAAGAAAAAGTATCCTACCTTTTAAGTTGGATCAAACTGCACACGGTGTGTAAATTTGATTAAAATCGGTTCAGTAGTTTAAGAGATTAGCCCGAACAAACAACGTGTCACTTAGCTATTACGGCTCTTGAGATACAGCCTGGTGACAGACGGACAGCGGACTTACTAATAGTATCTCGTTTTTATTCTTTGGCTACGGAACCCTAAAAATAATGATGCAATGTTCTGTTTCTTGTCAATTTTAGATAAAATCTATTGTATTCAATCAAACTGTACTCGTACATATGATTAAATCACAGTAGTCGACTTTTAAAATAATATGCCCCCATTATTTTTAATTTTGCGACTGTATCTCATAATTAATTATTTTAACTAACCTGTTTCTTATTTGAATTAATAAATTAATAAAATATATGTCTCATACAGAAATACATTATTATATTTCTATACGCAATACCGCGTAATGGGATGGGCGTGGACATACATATATAGCATATACATTGTTTTTAAACACTTTCTACACTCATAGCCCCACACTACGATTTTCTCCTGTGTCAAGGGTACTATGGACACACAAAGACGAAAACAAAAACACCCAGACCCAGAACAGAATCTAAATTCATGATTCAAAGACGAATACACCCACGCCCAGAACAAGTGTAAATTCATTTAGATTTTTATTCGACAATTTAACCTAGGACTGCGTATTAGACTCATATGGTGGCGGTTCCTCAAAGAATATATAGCAACATATGTCTGTCATTGATAGTTATTTAATTACCTTTATTACTATTGAAAGAGCTATGATCCTAATTAGCTTGAATCATGCATAGTGAGATAACTCAGCACGATGTTAGATACAACGTGTGTGACAGGTTTTTTCACGTACACCTAATAACACATTCACTTTCCATTAAAATCGAGATAATCAATTGCGCAATCGATGAAATTGCTAATCGTTTTATCGTTAAATATCGATTATTTCCACCGACGTGGAAACAGCACGCACGTTTGTTGACGTTCTGTCTCGTCGTGTAAGCGTCAAGTGTTTTATTTATTTATTTAAAACTAAAGTAGTAAACGAGCATACAGTACACCTGACAGTAAGTGCTTACTATCTATGGACATTTGTAATGAACCCCGAATATGATTAGAGTCCTAATTAAGGTATCGTCGTATCGCATCTGTGTCCTAGATGCGTTGCTTCTCATGAGGATTAAGTGAGACCCAGATTTCACTGTTGTCATAAAGGCGAAATTTGTGAGGACGTATTTGTTTTTGTTACTTTTTCACGAAAAAACTATTGGCTGAAACTTGGCGCATAGATAAATTATGACCTGGATTAACACATCAAATACCCATCACCATGGTAAACCTGAATCAGGTGGAGTCGCAGAGATAAGCTAGTAATACATAAGTGCACATATTATTTAGTGTACTAAACAACGTTGTATAAAGATTATTAAAGAACGATTATGAAACTTTTATTTATTGTATTCAGTGGTTTTAAAACGTGAATATTTTTTTATTCTTAATTTTCTGATATTCTTCTGAAAATTTAACGAAAGTTTAAGTTGCTTACGAGTATCAGTAATAATAATTGAAATTAATTATTGTCAATTCATTAGACTTGTCAGTTGATTAATATAACAAAGTAATGTATTAAGAACTCAGTATAAAAACAGAAATCAAAAGAGAAAATAATTCGGACATTTTTGACAAATCAGACATATGTACCTAGTCTCTTTGAGTCATAAATAGAAATAATAACTTATTCAACAATCTTATTTTCTACGCCAATTAAAATAATTCTATTATAATTATTATAAGCAAAAACTCACATGCCAATACATTGTTAGTAAGTTGACATTGATTAATGATTCAAAACCGGAAGAGTAAGAAATTGGATATTTGCATATACGCTACATCAAATCATTAATTTGCGATTGTCCAATATTGGTTTTCAAATTTCATTTGGCGTCATGCCTAAATTCGGCAATCGATAGATACGAAAATAAATTCATTGATTTCTTTTGGATGTACTATTTAAATTCAATTGGAATTATGTATATTGTTGTGTTACTTTATAGTGGTTTGTTTGCTAGTTACGTCACATTGTAGAATCACTTTCGCAATATATATTTGACTTGATTCGTTAATTTCGATATCGTTTTCGTCATAACCTACATTCGCGATATCTGATCGATAGGTGTCATTAGATATAGTAAAAAAGAGAAATGTCCCTAATGCGTTACGCTTCGCGAGTCCGTAGGGCCGAGTGAAAGTCGTACCATCTTTCCTAAATCAGCCCACTGCATTGTATTCTCGGTCCAGATTCGACTCAAGCATCAATCTTTTGTACAGAGATGTTTTGCTCTCATTGTTAGAAAGTACATGATTTTGAATGTCGTTGCATATCTATTATGCCTTTGTTATTTTGTTACCTTAAAGTGTTTACCTCTTGTAGTCTTTTCGCTGTTGCTATTGTTCGTGTGCAAATTAGTTCCGGGGAAAGGTCACTTTAAGTGTCACTAATTTTGAATGGAAAGGGTTTTTTTTGTTTCCATAGGTAAATTAATAATCATGTCAACTTTAACACATTTTTCAAAATGTACTAAGCATCTAATAGTTACATAAATATGTAAAAGAAATCACCTAGTCATCGATTTTACAGCACATTTATTTCTTATATTTATAGTATATATATATATATATATGATCTGGATTGAAGGGTGTTGTATCGGAGACATACATATCTGTGTAGCTACGGATAAGAGACCGATCTCTAGGTAGGTAGGATTCTAATCTTGTCTGTAGTTGATTAAAGATGCTCATGAGTGGTACTTACCACTATCTGACGGAATGCAAACTCATGTGCAACTCCTATTACATTATATAAACAAATCTTTATTTCATTCATCTATTATTTTTTTGGTCAATAATATTTTGAATTTCTAGTATTATTTGTTTGTGCGGTCGAGATCGTGACAGTATTCATGATCACACGAAGTAACGTTGTATTTCGTAAAAATGTATACCATTCTAACCGCATTCGAACTACAATCATCTTTCGTTCCGGAGACATTATACACTTCCTAGATATGGCTGACATATTGTCGGGGAAAGTATACGCATGTTGGATATCCAATTACCTTTTTGTCTCCGTCATGCTCTTTTGCCTGGGGTTCTCTTAATTAGATGACAGAAGATTGTTTACGGGTCTCTTGTAAATTATTTCTTATTTCTTTATTCAGCTTAATTTTTTATCTTTTTGTAACAGAATCGTGCTAGTTAATGTCTTCTTTATCCTTCATCAAACTGATTAAGACTGTCAATTATAAAAGTAGGCCTGCATTGCAAAAGATCCTTCCCAGATAGGGATCTGTGAACATTACGGAAGTAATAAGTGATTATGAAATGTATTATGTGTTGCTATTACCGAGGTTTATTAGTTACTATGGGCAGTGGTTGTCCGATTAAAACTAGATTAGATTTGCTAAATCTTTAATTAGAAGCAGATTTGACGATATTTCGTAACGTACCTAGAACGGATTATGTAAATTGTGTCTCGAAAATGATTTTATAATAAGGTACGATGATACAATTGTAAAGTAGGTTTCGGAACGTCATGTTTGATATGCGATATGATCGATATGAGATCTCTTTAGATAGTGGTGAATTGAGGCCAACTTTGGATGAGCGGGGCCACTTATAGCAATAATGCTCCGAGGGCGTGTTGCAAGACCCGACTAAATGCTGTGTTAAAAAATTCAAACTGTCAGTATAGTATGCATTTCTGTTTACCTTAAGGGCACCCGAGAAATATTTAAAATATTTTGTTACAGTACTAGAAAGTTTTTATTTGAGTTTATTCTGAGATAATTTTCTAGATTTTTTTTATCTGAATGCAAATTTTAGCTCCTAGTAACAGCTTTCTGGCTGTTAATAAATACCATGATATAGCTAATTATGGCACGATGAAATTATGTTTAAATTGTGTCTTTTTCCTTTGTTCATATATTACCATACAGATTTATGTATATCTAATTTATGATTCACAATATTTTGTGCACATACAGTATTTAAGTTAATACAATGAAAATTCCACCCTTCGGCCTTGCTACAATTTGTAAGGTTTCTAGATTGTCTCGATTCGTTTGTGTATTGATTCTTCTGTAACTGACATTTATCTATTTTTCTTATCAAAATATATTCTACATTTGTTCTATTGATATAATTTATTCTACTTAATGTTTACATTACAGGAATTCGACTTAAATTGGGTGGTGGACGATTTTATTGCTTTTATTTGCTTTATGTTTATACTAAGTTGAAATACATAAAAATGGAGTTTCAATCATAAATACACTTTTTGAACAGCCTTGAGCCAATAAAAACTATTATTGGTAGCTGTCTCCCGGGCACGTGTCAAATTTAGCCAAACTTCCGAGAATTGGTCACTCATCACGACACTTCCTTTGAGGTACTCCAACAATCTTTGTATATCGCGCCTCTGGTTCCGCGCGACCGCCTGCCGATATCCAAAATAGAAGCCTAAAACCGATTTGAACATTCGGCAAGAACAGAAAAAGTCCTGCCAAATACACAAAAAATATTATCATTCCGTTCCTCTCTGACTAATGCTCGGAAACTATTCATGTCGCTGTAAAGTTTAACCTGCGATAAGGCGTCCACAACGCGGGAATATCGTTCGTCTCTTTCACACATTACATATTTTTACCAAGTGAGGGAGATGGAGAGGAGGGCGCCCGCGTGGCCGTTGATGTTCAGTTCGAAACCGAACGGAACAGTTTGCAAGTCGCCGGCTTTGCGCATGGCCGACTCATGCAGACAGTTCGTTACGCTCAACTCGTGAATTTATTTTAACAATTTTGAAACTGTTTTAAACTTAGTTTTACTCATTAGACAGTGCCTTACGATTGGATGTGCTAGTGCTTGCATGGAATAAGTGACAATGAATAACTAGGAGTTTTATAAACGTGACTTTGTGTTGGTTTTTGAAGCATCTTGCGTGTTGTGTCCTTTTGGTATAAAACTGCATTTAACTTACGTTCTTAGTTTTTGTTTTCTCGAAGCTTTGTTAACTGTGTTGTGCATCAGCACGTTTCGCCCCGTATATTGGCACGAGCCCTTAATAATAATAGTGCACCGAAACCAGTTTGCGAGTGCGGTTTGTTCGGTTGTGGTTATCCTGAGTTACATATGCGGGCGTCTTTCTTGTGAACGAAATCTGAAGCATCTGCGCTTATAACTTTACTCAAGGCTAAGTCTGGTATCAACTTACTTACATAACAACTATTTGTAAATAAAAAACCGTCAGCGATAGTGTTTATAGCTATATAATTATTGTAATTGAACCTGCCAGCCTTACGTGCAATATTTCTGATGACTGCATGTTTCTTGAAATAGGTTTTTAGTCTAACTATTCGCTAAACTGATTTACCTTGACCGTTTAAAGCTATCAATGCAGTCGGCAACTTTCGGTTTCGAGGTTAATCGAATCCTGCACATGCCTTGTAAAGCCTTGCTCACTATCCTAATTAGCATATCTAGTCGACCGAGACATTTACTAGTAGACCACATGGCGCGGTCATTAATTATCATGTTTTTATCCAAAACCTCATAACGTATTTCTTGTAAACTTCTGCATGAAGTGGCTTTGACCGATCTCGTGTATACATCACGAGTAAACGAGATCAATCCGGTATCTTTATTGTCAACAACAACTTTTTCGACCCTTTACAACCACTCGAGCGGCGTTGCTTTTATTGAAACCACTTAACTTGTTGTGGGACTTTTTAATTGCATCGCATCCATATTACAGTTGTTTCAACACCGTCTACAGTGGAATATAAATCTTCAAGTACTTCGCGGTTCATCCGCTGCTACATCGTTAAATCGATTCTTCCGTTTATCTTCAGTTTTCGTCCGTGTTTTCTTGCCACTTGTTGCACGCTTGGTTTCATTTCACGAACGTGATTCCATTGCGAAGTTTTTACTTGTGTATCGGTGTAAATTCTCTTATCTAACTGAAACTGACAATTGAGTTTTAAATTGCCCAATTCTTCTCTGACGATTGTCTTGCTTTTTGCGCACATATTGTTCTTTCCGGGGTTCGTCTAATCCATCATTTCCTCTTGACTCACGTTAGTTGATATTATAATTGAGTACACGTACTCGTTTATGTCACTTACGCAATTGAAGAATGGCAAATGTCCAAAACTTGTCTTGTAAAAAAATATTACAAGTATCACAAAGAGTGAAAATTAAAGTGTAATGAACTTTTCAAGGGCAGACTGTTTGTCTGGCGTTTATATGTATGTGTTGTATAAGACTGGTTATAAAATATTAATATTGAGAAGCAAAATTATATTAAATCTCTTATGTTAGGTCAAATTATGTATATTTGAGAAAAGTGCTCACTATAAAGCTGTAAGACAAATTTAGCTAGAACTTGCTTATTTTATTAAATATATCGTAATTTATTATTACTATTTATAGTATATATTCCGTTTAAAATGAATGAGTTCATCGCATTATTTATCTCTACGCGATCTACAATATAATGCTTCATTCTTGTCTTGTATGGCTTTCATATCAAAACGTAAAGAAGGTCGTTTAGTAGGGACCCGCATAACTTTATCCCTTAACCAATAAAAATAAATAAAACATGTCTCTATAAACCTGGAATGTTTTTGAAATTTGAAATTCGAACTCTAACGGTTTTATTTAAATGCATGTTTCGAAAAGTTTTGTACCGAAAGGACATATTTTTATTATTGCTTTCTAGACGAACTGTCCGAAATATATCATTAAAGTGATACAAAAGTGCTCTTACATAAATATAAGTAAAAACAAACAAACAACGAGATCGTATTTTGATAGGAGTTTTGAAGCGTTTACTACGTCATTTATTATATTGGAGTCTGCAACTGAAGATTTTACAACGGATTTACTGACAGCATTCTACGTTTAGTGAGATGATACAAATTATTAGGTGAGTAATATAATATTAAGATAATGTTTTATTTTTATTGTTATAACATGTGCTAATTGGGTACTTTATTTTCTCGGTACAGGTATTTGATAATATTGTGCTTCTTCATGAGTTGGATTTCTCAATACCAGTTTATGCCAACTACTTAAAGATACTTATAATTAAAGGTATTTATACCACCTTTGGACCTGACTACGTTAATTAATAAAATAAATGAATAAAATCTGAACTTCTGTATGAGAAGGTGATCATACAACCTTCAGTAACATAATATTTTAGTAGTAATAAATATTGATTATATTGGCAGTGTTCTATATCACTGTTATGTTTAGACGATTAACCTCATATATAGTTATTAAAAGTAACAGTTTATGAAGGCAGTGGTAAATTTTTATGACACTATAACCGTTGTTTTTATTTCTTATCGTTGGTTAACGACAAATCTAGTATGTCTATGGTTGTCACATTTAAAATTATCATTTGAATTTCAATATCATTTTATTTTGAATGTATCATTTAAAATCATTAAATATTTTTTTTAATTTTAAAAAGACTAGTAAACTATCGAAAAAGCTATATAAAGAAAAGTAAAAAAATAAAATGAAATGAGTATGTCAATAAATCCCAACTAAATTTGATTAAATTGTTTTGAATAATCAGAGTAAAAATATTCGTATGTCGTATATATGAAGAACAAAATTATGAAATGTAGAAGTACCTTAGTAGCAACCCTAGATAAGGGTCTGCCTAATAGTTGTCTTCCAAATAAAGGTAATGCCATTACGATATTTAATGCGCCATTTTCCAATTCGTTGTGTTAGATGATTGATAGTTGACTTACTGACCTTATTTTTACAATCTTCATTGCAACTATTATTTAAATTGTAGTAATAAAGTTTCCATAAGATCATCCATTTGTTTAAAGGTGGTAGAATCCATCGTTGTTTGACTCGGATGGTACCATCTCCATGCCTAATAATAAAATGTGCAGTGTAAAGCGCTGTTGAGTTTTGATTTAAATTATGTAATATAGAAAATACTGTTACACCGGGCGTTCCAACTTAGTCTTCAGTAGTAGGAGAGCATCTGTAATTGTAATTGTAATTTCTACCTCAGGTAGGAATTTAATCCTATCTGAGGTTGATTGTAAATTATAATCATAACTTGCGTCAGGTGGACTGTATGTTCGTTTGTTTATCTATTTCAGTTTGCCTATCTCAGCAAAAATGTGTGTTATGTGGTCTACTTCAGGTACGACTCTAGTCCTATCTGGAGTTTATTGTAGATAATCATGGGCGGCAGTTGCTGCGCGCTTCTTGTGGACTTTATTTTCATTAGCAACTTCTACATTGTAAAATTATATATTTTGCTATCCACCTCAAATACGACTTTATCTGTAGTTGATTGTAGGTGATTATGGGAATCGGTTTCTTGCATCAGGTGGATGGTCGTTTGGAACTTGCACAATATAAAACATATATATTTTATGGTCTACCACAAGTAGGACTTGTACCACTTGCATCAGGTGGTCATACCCGTTTGCTACTTCTACATTACAAATTGTATTAATATTATAAATGCGAAATATTGTGAGGAAGTAAACAAAAACGCTTTCTACACTCATAGCCCCACAGTAGGATTTCTCCTGTGTCCTGGGTGCCATGGACGCACATAGACGAATACAAAAATACTCAGACCCACAACAGAAATCTAAACTCATCATTCACATTTCTGTCTGGCCGGGGATCGAATCCGGCACCCTGCGTGTTAAACCGGTATGATGACCACTTCGCCACGCGAGTCGTCCACGAAGTATGTGTGTTGTGACACTCCCTGTTGGATTTGTCTGAAATTTGGTACATAGATATTATACGATCTAGATTGATACATGGAATACTCGTTACCATGGAAAACGTGACCGAAGCGAGCAGAGCCACAGGTATAAGTTGTATATATTTTGTAGATACGCGTAAAAAATTTTTGCTCGTTCGCGCCCGCAGTTTCGGCCTCCGGCTCGTTTCGCTCCACTTGCGTTCCGCACATCTTAATTGCTGTTTGTTTTGGAATGCCGCATGTTCCGTGTGAAAGGCCTTCACGTTTTGTACCGACTCGTATTCTTGTACTGTTTGATATACGCAATTATGTTTCGTAGTTTGTATTAATAAGAAATTAGTGTACTATGGTGAGATATGTGGTTGTTACTATTTTGTTTAGCTACAATATTGTGTAAAAGTAGTTCATATTATTAGGTATGCCAGTAATGAGCTTATGCTATTTACAATGAATTTTAACGTAACAATTTTATTATGTCATGAAATGGTTAATACGTTAAATGTAATTAATTTAAGTAATAAGTAATCTGTCATTGATTTGGCACCATATTATAAAATGGATTACAATAACACAATAATTTTGTTTTAAAGAATTACAAAAATTATTACATAAGTACATGGTTATGAATTATTATTAAGCTAAGCACAATACGAACCCATATGTTTTCATACCAGATCTAGAATCTAGGAATAGGCTGAATAGGTTTTTATTGGACTTTTAAACTTAGAAAAATGTAGGAACTTACACTGCCACCGTCAATTTGAGGCTTTTAATAATGTTTAATTTTTGACTGAACCGTATATAGATTTAAATTAAATGTAGTGAAAAGAACAACTTAACATTGTTTAATTAATACACAACCGCCAAAATGGTGTTACTAATGAATAAGCACATGTGTGATTGCAAGGTAATACTAACTTTCAATTACCTCCCACGTTACATACGGCTTTTAATACCAAATAGTTATTATAATTGCACAATTACGATAACTAATCACACGGCGGCTTGAAAATTATTTCAGCGGAGGAAAAAAATTGCGAATTACATAAGTGTACGAAGGTGTTTATGTAATTCGTTTCACAGATGAATATGAAATCGTGAATTTAATTATTAATGGTGTCTATTAAAAATCTTTTTAATTTTAATACAATAACTCAGGTAACAAAATCCAAAGCTACAGATCTGACATTGACGCAAATGTTCACAATTGAGTTACTCGTGAAAAAATCATTACCTATATGACTTTGTGTAGTTCACCATCTTTTAACCTCTGTAGGGCATTGGTCTCCCCGAACGGAGGTTTATATCAAAAGTGTCTGCTCATGGCATCCTTGTTGGCCACCACTCTGGATGTCACCGCTCTTGGCATTCGTGTTAGCGTGGTGACTGCACTCGATCTTACACAGGAGGACATCTCCCCATTTCTTGGATTTTGATCCTTAGTCACCTACGAAATACACGGGAAGAGGGACTGGTTCTATTCACTATACGGTGAATGTCTGTTATGGTCGTAGTAATCATTTACTTAGACTATTTTAAATACAGCTACTAACTGTTTAATTACTCGTATTTTTAGTTTTACGCTTGTATCCTAAAATATTGTAATTTGTTCGATTAGATATTGGGTAATAATTACGTAAATATATACAAAAATACAATTTCCATTTTAGCCGTAATTAACAACATCCATTAATTGCTGCTAACGTGATTATTAATTTATTATAATGATGTTAATAACATGCTGGCGGCTCGAACCTTATTTGAATAATTTATTGAGTGGTTGTAGGCACAAGTTGTTGCGGCGAGGAGCGCCCGCGCGGTTCCATCGATCATACATTGAGTAAACCGTGATGATTCATGTTAGGTTTGTACTATCAATGTACATGTATCAAAACGAAAGGATACTTAGACTAGTCATCGTAGAGACGAAACAACTAAAGTTAGAACCAAGATTTTTTAATAAAAAGTTCATTTAGTATTGTAGGCTGGATGACTAAGATGGTCGCCTCATATATAAGTGAGCCGGCCATCACAATTTTCACCGAAATGCAAGAATTGCTTCCCTGGTCTAACCACATTGGTTCTACCACCTGGTAATTTCCAATGTATAAGTGAAGTCGTAAATGTTGAGCGTTTTGGAGAAACGTAATAAACTAAAGGCATGAGTATTATACAATTTACTGTTAAGCCTGTGAGGCTGGAGCCTTGACCGAGCGTGGTCTTTGAACGCGCGAGACACGACCCGTCGGCGCGTGGCGTTGAATCATCGGTAACGGCAAGCTTTGTTCTCGCGTGTTTAAGATCACGTCTTCTTTGTGATGAGCCAGTTGGATTTGGAGAATCGAATGTTTATGGAGAATTGATTGATGTTGATTAGAATGAGGATTGGGAAGATGTGCGGTTCGAAATTCGAAGTCATTTTCTTGTGTATGAAATGGCAGCAACTCTTTGTATCCAGGCAAAAAAATGCCAACAAAGTGTTCAAAAGTCAATTTTGGCTTAACGCTGAAAGAAAGACTCAGGTGTTGAGTGAAGTCTACCTAAAAGCGAAAATCGTAGACTAATTTCCTTGTTGGAGGACTCAGAGTAGTTCGGATACCTCGTATTTTTTTTTAACCAAGCCTTACAGAATTGTGCACAAAGAATTCTCCTTCTACGCCATCGATGCATTTGAGTCACCTCTAAGGTTTCAAATGCCCATAGGTGTAGGTGACTGTTTTCCATCAGGTAGCCCGTCTGTCTCGTCGCTATAAAAATAGTAACATAGTTCTTGAAATAGTGTAATCGATGTTGAGGAGTTTGTAAGTTACCGTGCTACTTTTTCATTCAGGGTTTTTATAGTCAATGACCGTTCTCTGAAAACGTAATCAATTACATCTGTAATTACACGTACGTACGCGTTAATTAAGCTTAGAACTATTACGAGGCTACTGCGATACAGACAGAAAACATGGTTAATTTAGCAAATGGCAAAAAAAAGTTCGTTAGTACAACTCGTAACTTAGTTACTTGTAACTTGAAAGGTTACACTGGTACCGTTATCCTTGTTATTACACATACAGGTTTTTATGCTATTGAAGTAGCAAAGGAGCATGCGGTCCATCTGTTTCTAGCGTGAAGCAGTTCTTGCGTTTCGATGGAAGGGTGTGTCCTCAGTCCTCGGGAGTAGCAACGCATTTGTGATAGACTTCATATAGAACCCCTGGGCGGTAATAACCACTTACCATCAGGTGGGCTGCTTGCTTGTTTGCTACTTCATATTTATAAAAAAAAAACCGATGGCAAGTAAGTGGCTCCTGCCGCCCATGGATCTGTATTCAACCCCAGATAAGATATGTTACCTGAGGTTGGCCACAGATGCGTTGCAACTCCTGTGGATGAACTTGGAATACCCCGTACATATATTTTTCCCTAACCATACCCTTTAGATCAAAATACAGCAGCGATTAACGCTGCTGTTGCTAGAAAGAAATAGGCATGGCGGTGGTGTTTTCATAATCAAACCACAAAGGGTTCCTTCAAAGAAACAAGGTTTACCCTGAAAATAAACGTTTATTAATTTCAATATAAGAATCTTTTAAGGCTTATTCGGTACATCGTGTAATAATTAGGATTTTGGCTGTGTTATAAAACATACAGCTGTTTATTTTACATTATATGCCAACTTCATTTAATACGTACATCTACAGGAAAAAACTTTTAAAGACATTCAAATTGCACCGTTACCGTTAGCATTCATTGGTCATTACCGTAGGTATTAATACACCGGTAAACTCGTAGATGGACTATGAAGTCTTCGCGAACTAAAAGTTCAACAATGGCCCACGAAAGTGGAATCAGGCGAAATGTAATCTAAGATTACCGTTACACGTTGCACTCGGCTGATATTCGGACTAGGTCAGTTTTTGTGAGGACGCCACGGGCCAAAGTTGTCTAATTTAGCTGTATTATGATCGGTCGATGGTACAAACTTATTGTGGTGGAAGACGAAGGTTACGATGGTAATAGAACACTATCGTAAAAGGCACGAAAGTTCTTTAAAATTTGTTGGCTTCTAGAACTCCATTGTTTGAGTCCATAACCGTCACCAAAGTCCTTTATAATTTGTTCACCTATAGAACGCCAGGGTTTGAGTTCATAACCGACATGAAAGTCCTTTGAAATTTGTTCACCTTGAACTCTGATTTTTGGTTCAGAAATGTTAGATATTTAATTTTATCTAATTATGTAAATATTATTTATTGTTTTCTTTAAAATAAACAGTCTTCGTCAAGAAGCTTTCAATTTTGTCCGCGTGCAAGAGATTATGTTACTCCAAATATTTGTGTTCTGTTTATTGTAGCCATGCTCTGCACTATTCTTAAACTCTTGACATTCGTTTCTCGTTTATTTAATACCTTTATCCAAACA
>DWNE01001930.1:0-20271 GCA_018249875.1 Cecropterus toxeus | reverse complement strand
GCGATCAACTGAACTTTATTTAAAAGAAGTCATTCAATAATTACTTACATAGACAAAACAGATGGCGCTAGTAGTAAGGAACATTACTTATTTTGTTATAATAATTTAACAAGACATACCTTCCCTATTTACTTGAAGTAGCGTGCTGTCTTCCCTAATAAAATATACTCGTATATGAAATTTATTGATAACAACTAAAGTATATACTAAACACAGTTTTATTCACTTGTTGAAACTTAATCGAATAAAAGCTACAGCGTTTTGATAAAAACAGGAATAATATATAAAGTGTAAATAAATATACAACAAACAAAAAACCTACAAAATATTTTTTTGATAATTCAGATGTGTGCGTACACTTTCACATTCCTACATTCAGGTGTGTATGTTATGGTGCCTAGCCTTCGGGACTGCACTAAACTAACATTTATATAGTTTTTTTTTTATTTGTCTGTGGCATAAATGTCTGTTCTTTTTGTTTTAAATAATATTTTTAAATTGCCTATTATGAAAATTCAAAAAAATTCAATTGATTAAAATCCCCATTAATATTGCAAACAGTCATGTAAATAAATAATCTATCAAGACCAAATGAAATTTAAAAAACGCGCTCTACTGTGAACATAGCCTTACGTTTCGAACTGTAACGCCTCTTTTTTTAACCGACCTCCCTAGGAAAATTAAGTTATCTATCCATCATAGATGTTTTTTTTATCCAATTCTCACCTGAGGCCAACGAATTAATCGCCTGGCGCTGCAAGGGTTAGCGTTAACCGAATATTAATATTAATTTCGCTACAATTTTTAGCGACATTTCGTGTCCTCATGAGACTCGTTCTCATGATACTACATTGCTACTTACTAAATTTGTTTTACCCCTTAACTATAACGCTTGTAGCGCAAGACTAAGAATGCTCTAAGCGAATTCTTGTCCCACGTCTTAATGTCCCACGTGTGTCTGCATTACCGATTGTAAATACATAACTATAATTTATTGTGCAGAGGTTTGAACAGCAGCCGTTTTGGTCTTTGTTTGTTGGGTTGGTTATGTCATAATCTCTCAGCCTTCAGCATTTCATAAAAAGTAATTTCAATTTAAATCTTTTTATTGAAAGCTTTTATTTAACTTGCAATGTTTGTATGTATGTTAGGGCCAAATCTTGCAAGCTAAATTTAACCCACTTCTCAGTGTCCGATTGAGCTCAAATTTGGAACACACATTAAGGTCTGATGACAATGCAATTATATGTAATGTATATTGTTGTAATTTCAAAATGGCCGCCGCAACAAAATGGCGGAATACATACTTTTGTCCAACCCACCCAATATGGGTATCAAGTGAAAGAGCTTAATTTGTAGAATTCAATAGTACGGAAAAAAGCTTTTTTTTTAATACTTTTTATATTAAATCTATTTATGAATATATAGTGCCAAACAACCATGCCGTCTACCTGATGTTAACTCACTCCAAATAAGAAAAAGTCTTACCTGTTTTTGGCTAAAGGTAAAGGCATTGCTACCGCTAAAGAATAAGTTAGAACGCTTCAAATCAGTATTTTACCACAGGATTTATTTTAACAAATATTTTATCCTATGTTAAAATAACATTATTTTGTTACAGGTAAGAAATGCAGAGCTACGTCATTTATTTACCATTTGAGCACATAACACCGCTACAAACTTCTACTAGTACCAACTTAAATTCAAAAAGTTGCACCAAGCTGTTGTTTAAACAGTGTTTCGGCGCAAAAATTAATTATTTGGCCGAAGCGCTTAGGTAAATTTTATCCATTTAACTTAATTACAAGAGTAGGTAATGGAGTTTATGGCTCCATTATTAATCTCTCTCAGCTTCACGGTAACTTCGACAGCGAACAGACGATTATGACCTCTATTGCTAGGCCCAGAAACCAATTTAACTTTTCTTGGTGATTTAATGGTGACAGCCAGATGGACTCGCTTTTATAAGCAATCGATCAAGCAAATTAGCAGTCTAAGTTTTTATATTCTTCTTGTCAACCCATTATTGAGAACCACCACCACCTTTGAGAACTCTTTTTTATGAGAACTCTCAGATGTGCAGGTTTCCTCGCGATGTTTTCCTTCACCGTACAGCTGTGATAATTAAATTCTAATACGCACATAATTTTAGAATAATCAGTGGTGCGTTCCTGGGATTCGAACCCCGAATTCTCGATTGCGAGGCCAAGTCTTAACCATTAGGCTATCACTACTCATGCACTGCTGCTCATCGAATTTTTATATTAATTATCTAAGTATAAAAGAGTATTTAATCTAACTAACCATTGTCGCCTATAGGCATATGCAATCAACACGTAGTACAGAATACCACCTGACTTCGGCCACAGTTGAGTTGCTACCCATGAGGGCTAAATTGCAAAATCCTATGTAAGTATCCTCTCCCACACTACACCCTTTATCACACGTTTAACACCGTTATTGTCAAATACTTTAAATATCCTATAATAATTGTGTTAAATTACGTCTTATATTTTATACTGCATTCCGTGGATTGGAGCTAAGAAAATTACAGAATTATTGAAAATTTACTAGAAACACTTTTTTATATTTATGTTTGAAGTCACTTAAATAGTTTTTAAACAACGTTCAAACACTTACCCATTATTTGAAGATAAAATTAAATACCCAGGTTAATGTTACTTTCTTTAATACGCCTAATATTATAAAATAGTTCCATTGATATTTACGACCCAATCACCAAATCAAAAAGGATCCCCATACCTTCGCTTTCAGAGAGCCCTACCCTACCAATTGGGCAAAAATTGCCTTTTGAGTTTCATTTCATACGAACATTTATTGTACTGTAAGGGCCGATATTAAGAACACTTCGCCGGGGGAAGTCTTTTAAAAGCGAAGCTAGTGCCTATTCAGGGAACATAAAATAATCTCTCTATTCAGTCTCAGAGATTTTACCGAACAATAGATGATGACGTAATCACCTTTCTATCTGGCCATCTCATTGAAAAGGTACTCACGGAATCCTAACGATTGATTGCATGGAACTATAATCTTTATTAATTCAAGTGTACTTAATAAAACCTTTTGGTAGATTATACGTTTATTAAGTCCATTTGAATAATATTCGTAAATCGGAAATAGATTGTACACTTATACAGAGTATACCTATCCATATATTATGTTATCATGGAGGGTAAAATATATATAACTAGTAATTAAGGTTATAGTCGACGGTATAAATTTATTATATAAATAGTATGTAATTTCTTATTTGTATGTTAAGGGTAATTAGTGTAATCTATAATAGAAGAAGAAAGCATCAACACCAACGTAGTTCAAACGTGACAAGTAAACTAAATGTATAGTTGAAAAATATCACAGTATAATATAAAACTCTCGAAACTCAGAAAATTAATACACGTTTCAACACCGCTGGACACCCAACGCCCATATCTAAAGTATTCTGCACGCTCGTAAGTAAAACAGAGGATGTCCCGAGTAAAAACTGCCATAAACATAATTACTGGCTAATGGCTCTGAGGGTTATAAATGCGCCTCGCAGCCACTGACGGCTGACAGTACGTCGATGTGACCCGACCGGTCTGGTAACGACCACCGAATATCATTAAATCAGACCTCTGTCATAACACATAGTGATATAATGACCTATTTAGTATCAATTGTTAAGGAATGTCGTATTGGATCATCAATCAATCAATCAATCATAATTTAGAGAGGATGTTAGACTATTGACATTTAAAACACTTTTATTTGTGTTTAGGTAATAACTGCTAATTTTATATAAGCGATATACAATCAAAGCGAAGTCTCAATTGCCAGGTGCCAGTCAGCCCCGGCCCAACTTCAAATATTTTTAGGCGAGGCAAACAATTAAAAATACCGCTCCTGTCCACTTGAATATATTTTAACCATCTTTAGCCATCACATGTCCAATAATGGTGGTCATTTTTATAGTATACGTGTCAACAGTTCCACTTCAAAGATTAATCAATGATGCGTTGCGCATTCTTCTGCAAGGTTTTAATTTGCCGCCCAGGGCATAAGCCCCGGCTCGCCTCCCCCTAGATCCTGGGCTGGTGCGAGTGATAGGAATCAAAAGATTATGTGACTCAATCACACTTTCTTAATACAGATTTTGATTGCATTCGTTATTAAACATACTCGTGAAATCACACAATTTTCAAAATAAAAACTGCCGTAAACATAGTTATTGTGAAATGACGTGATGAAAATAATAATAAAAATATTCATCATTTTTATTTGACTCAGTCACTCACTAACGGAAGCAGTAATTAGTACAAGAGCAAATGTTAACATGAAATAAACTCGTAAAATAATGTCAACATTGCCTGAATATCAAACAGGAAGTACGATAAAATTACAAGTTGTGTTTATTTAAAACTTAAATAACTATGTCCCGTTAAATATACTTTGCATGTTGTAAAACTGATCGTAGTGGCCGCTAGCGACTAAGAGTATGTCAATGTAAGCCGACCTATAACGGCTGTCATTATTCCTTGCGGCCATGTTATTATACAAGTTATAACTTATTTAACCACTGTTCCTGAACTTTTTGATGAAATTTTTATTTATAGGCGATATCAAGAATGTACAATTAAATTCTCGTGTAATAAGTGTAATGCAAAAATGAAATAAATATTTTATTATTAATTGTAAAATATTTAAGGCGACAACCTCCAAGGCATGATCTTCAAATGTTTTGCCTCTCGAAATGATTTAACCAAAGTAATGTTTTTTCTCAGAATGTAACTCTAAATCTTCTACCCATATATATATATAAAATTCTTGCGTTACTGAGTGACTGACTGACAGACAACGCACAGCCGAAACTACTAAGCGTAGGAAGTTGAACTTTTGTATGAAGATTTTTGAAGGAGTGTAGTGGCGCACTAAGAGAGGATTTTTGGAAATTCTACCCCTAAGAAGTTTGAATAAGGGATGAAAGTTTGTATGCCATTCCGTCAATTTTGATACAATTGCAATGAAACTTAGTATTTAGCTTCATCATTTGATGTAATGAAATAAATAAACAAATAAACCCTTAAGGGAGTGAAATAGCGGTTAAACTTATTGTGGAAGTCTGACAATTTTGAAGCAAACTCTTTGAAACTTTGTATGTGGCTTGATGGTTTGATAAAATGAAATACTTATTCAACTTTTTTGCATAATCAATCCCTAAGATAGTGAAATAAGGGTTGCAAGTTTATATGGTACTCCGCCAATTTTGATGCAAGCACGATGAAACTAAGAATATGTCTTTGTGGTTTGAAATTATGATACATCTTTTTCTCGTTCTCGTAAAATCAACTCCTAAGCGGGTGAATTAAGGGTTGCAAGTTTGTTTAGAGGTCCTCCAATTTGCAAGCAAACAGAATGAAATTGAATGTATTTAGTTTTTTGTTTTAGTAAAATGGGAAATTTATATCAACGTTTTTGGATAAACAATCCCTAAACGGGTTAAATAGGGGATGTAAGTTTGTATGAAAGTGCGCCAATGTTTATGCAAGGTGAATAAAACTTAGAATTTGGCTTCGTAGTTTGATATAATGGAACATCTATTTCACCGTTTTTGAAAATCAACCCTTAAGAGGGTGTAATAGGGGTTGCATGTTTGTTTTGAAATCTGCCAATTTTGTTGCAGCAGAATTCTCTACCTTCTAAGAGAGGGCAAAATTAAAATGATAAAACAAGGATATCAGGAATTTATTAAATTAAATTTTAAACATCCAGTGATTTTGAAGCAATCACTGTAAATTTTTATTAGTTATTTTTGTCTATTTACCGTTTTCCTGGACAACCAACCCTTAACAGATTAAAGGGTTGGAGGTTTGTTCTTATAATTAGACATTTTATAAATTGTTCATAAACGTGATTCTATCGTGATATTATTTCGTCAACGGTCAATGCATTATTGTCTGTCTGCTGGCCACGGGTCTTCTCCCAGAATGAGATAGTTTTAGACGTTAGATAGTGCGAGTTGGCAGGCAGACTTCACAGCCATTTAAGAACAAATTAATATGTAAATCATCAAATCAGAGTTACGTGTATGGGATAGGGACCTTGGACCTTCTAATTGAAGGTGCGAGTTTCAATCTTTGTGCTATCGCCATTCATGCAGTCTATCTTGATAAGTATATTTTCATAGGTGAGACAAGGACTAGGAAACGATTTGAAGGAACTTTACCCTCAATGAGTTTCCAAGGATTTTCAAGGGTCTTAGTCGCTGCAAAAATCTGTGGAGCGGGAGAAGAAAATAATAACGAATCTTTCTATCCGCAAGCGGAGAGTAGGGCGTCGAAGGGAAAATTGGAAGGAAATTCTCCTCCTCCTCCTTTACGGTGGACTATGACCTCCTGTAATTCTCATGATCAAAGGTGGTGAGTAAAGTCAGAGTACTCACCGTCGTGTTTTTATAGGCCTGGAGGACGCGCGCGTGCATATTTCTAAGAAAAAAATACACACAGGAACTCCAGTTCCTCAGGAGGGGACCTCAGAAAGGGTCTAAAGCTAGCCAGGCCCCGGTAGAATGCAAAAGCGTGCCCATGCCCTGGCCACTTAGCGTACAGAGAAAGTTAGGAGTCTGGGATAACCCTCTGTTATTCTCTTGACGCGTATGTCATATATCAAGGAGATAAAATTTTGTATTGAATCGACAGTTTAGAAAAAACGTAAAATTTTTAATTTTCGTTATTGGTTAGATTTATATTTTTTAATTTAGTTTCCTTGGATGTAAAATAGGGTTTGAAATTTTCTATAGGCAGCAGCGCCTTTCTGTATTGAACTAACTGCGGTCACCAACAGTTATGCCGAGTGCGGTGACTAATGACAATATCTAATTAGAAGAGGCCTATGACCAGCAGCATATCCCAGCAGTAGATATCAAAAGTCTCTTGGATAGATGGATTATATAGTTTACACGAACGAAGTCGCGGGCAACACCTACTTGTTAGCGATACCTATCATTAGTGCCTTCTTTTGTACTATTAAAAATTGCTTTCCCAGTTAAATTTTATTACGTAAAGATATTATTCTAAGCTAGTGTTACGCACCCCGTCGCCACACCGTCATTAATTCTAGCCGCCAGCTTATTACGCAAGCAATTACCTTTTTAATCCTATTTCGTCAGGAAAGCTTCTAGTGGAAGTGCCCTAATTAAGGCAAATTTCCATTTTGATGTCATAGGCTTTCTTGTCTAGTTTAATTACAATAGCTTTTATCGTAATTTAGCTTACTTCCGAAATTCTTTTAGAACGAATTATCACGAAGATAAATACGACAATTCCCTTTTTTTTTAACTAGCTGCACTCTAAGGTTTCACACGCATCTTAACAATGTAACATGATAATTGAAGTGCTTGTAACGAAAATTTCGCTTTTGCAAATATAAATAAATGTACGGGGAACTTTCTTTTTTGGATTGGATTTAGTAACATTAGACCGTTAGTACAATTAGTACCTTAAATGTGATTACGTGCAGTATTATCAAAAAATTAAAAATATCTTGAAAGTATGACTCGAAATCTGTTTACATAACATGTAGCAGAAATTACAAACTTCAATTCAAAAATGCTGAAACGGGCACTTGTTGAAATTGTTATATGTAAACACCAAAGTACGAAACGGTCGACTTTTTTGCCTGTGTAAAGTATAAATAAAATATACCAACTGTAAACCAAAATTCCTAAACTTCATGTATCTTTACAGTAAAGGGAAGCGTGGCTTTCGGGAATTCCCTATCTGAAGCTGTACGAACGAAAGCGCTTTGGTGAATCCTGAACGTAGTAAACAGAGCATATATTTATTTGACTTTCGTAAGTATACGAACGTGTTTGAACCTAAGCTATATGTGGCTGTAATACGGTGACAGTATTATAATACCGATTTTCATATTATAGCAACTGTATTAAGCATACTATAGGTTGAAGAGTGTGGTAATACAGAGGCATTAATACAAGACATTTCAATTTAAAGTTCTGAAGTTTCGGGACATCTGTGATCTATTTCAGGTGGAACAATGGATCCCTTAAAACGTAAGCTTTTTTCTTCTACTCAGGGTCATAAAAACCGGCCAAGTACGAGTCGGAATCGCGGGCAAAGGGTTCCGTAGCATTATCATTCATACCAACATAAGTTTGTTTTTCATAGTATTTGTATGAATTACAAAGTTATGTTATTCGGTTTTTGAAAAAGTGCTATATCTCAAAAACTGTCAACCGTATGTTGTTCAAACCAATTTTCGTTGAAAGTTTTCCTTCACATCTACAACATATGTTTTGTCCAGGTGTTTCACATTCTTAGTTTAAAAGTTAGAGGAGGAAGGGTGTGGGGGGGCACACATTTTATCGCTTTGAAGGGCTTATCTGTCAAACAATCTAGAAACTTCAACGTCATTTTTGAAGACCTTCTATAAACACCCCACACGTGTATGCAAGATGAAAAAAAAAATGAGTTTGAGTTCAATGTATTGGGAGCCTCCTTAAATTTAATATATGTATTTTTTTAATTTTGTACATAATTCGAAAAGCGGTTTACAGAATACACTTACCTACCAAGTTTCAACTCTTATAGTCTTAATAGTTTCCGAATAAAGTGGCTGTGATATACGGCCAGATGGACGGACGGACAGACAGACGGAGAGAATCATCATTCGAAGTAATAGCACCGCGATCTGTAAGCGTTTCAAGTAATGACGAAATACTTTTATGAGGCGTTCGTATTTAAATCAGCGAGGGAGTCGGTTGAAACCAATTCCTCTTCAATTAAATGAATCTCCGCTTGCGGCAATCGACTTATTTGCTAACAGTAATCACTTAAACCTTAATTTGCGTCAGTAGACGTGTGGCCCTTAATTTTTTTTTACTTTGCAATCCTTTTAGGGTTTTATAGTAATAAATAATGCACCATTCATATTTTCTTTTGTCACAGCCTATTATCTCCGAATACATACTCATATGAAGGAACGCGAATAAAGAAGTAAGAAATAAAAAATCGTCAAGAGAAATATCGAATGAAAAGGTGCATTATTTTATCGACTATGCTGATGTTTAGAAAACCTTCTAATATTATTTATAAATGCGAATATTTGTTACGGTGTATGTGTGCTTATTATTTCGCGCAAAAACTACCCATCAGATTTCGCTGAAATTTCGCACACATTTTATGCCCTTTTTTTCGAGGGAGAAAGCTAAGGTACTCGATCCGGTTATGTGAGATTACCGCTCTAAACACCATGGAACACAACCGAAGTCTTCTGAGCGCGCCTCATCGGGCTCAATCCAGGTGAGCAGCTGGGCCCACCGCTCCGTCTGGTCTTTACATTGTTGTGCGACCACACTTACCGCCGTTCTATCCAGAGACCTGACTGGACGGTTCAACCTCTCAATCCCTCTCTTGCTCCACGACCCCTGAGGTCCCTTACGACAGGCAAAGGATACCTTAGCCCTATTCTGATCTGGAACTACAGGGACGGGATAGTTTATGTCCTGAAGTAACACATGAAGTCTTTACGTCAATAAACATAATAAAAACCGGACAAAGCCGTGGGAATAGTCTGATAGATTATAATATATAAGCCCTTAGTATAAATGAAACGAATAAATGTAGTATTTTACACTTTTCCATTTACCGTCTTAGTAATTTTAATCCCTGTCTGCAGAATTAGATTATATTTATTTCAACTTCGTTCTCAGAAGTAGTATCTACACCTACCGTAAGATGACATAGCTATTTGAAGCTGATAATTCTGAAACATGATGGGCGGCAATGGCCACTTGCATGCTTAAATTTAATATTCGATTTTGTAAAAAAGATATCTTGAGATGACTATATTTCAGGATGACATTTATTTAAGATATATTTTTATATAAAAAAGTATTTTGAAAAAAAAATGGACGCTGTAGTTACCATTTCTACACAGAAAACGAAAATATCATTACTATATTGCTTCCTGGTATTAAATCCACCTTTATTTTAATATTCTTCTGTACGAGTATATAAAATTATCTATATTTTGTTTTAACCACCGAATAACGCACCGTTCAACTATTTATGCCTATAGCATACTGGAGATTAATTCTAGTAAATCCATTCGAATCATCTGTAACTGCCCTAAATGTCTTTTAAACGAATGCTTTAAAGTTAAATTGCCATGTCGCAGGGGTGACGATCACGGTTCGAAATTTTTTCAACGTTTCGACCATCGGTGCGATTGGGGTAAAAGTTTTATGAAGCAAGTGAGTGGCTCGGAGCACTGAAATTCCATTTAGAGAGGAGGTGTTTAGCACATTGGCCCGGATTTTGTACCTACGCTTACCTAAAGCTTTTTAAGAAAATTCGATACTACTACTAATACTTCTTTTAATTTTGAATATATGTATATGAGAAATTCATTCGTACAAAATTTGAAATTTCTTTTGCTACCATCTACTTTCCTTTTTTTAATTGGTATTTTCTAGATACATAACTTAATAAAAATATTTGGATATTATTAAATCGTAATATTTCATTCTAAATATGCCTGAAACAAATGTCTATGAAATCAGAGCCATTTTCTTATTTTTTTATAGAAAATCGCTTTATATAAATATAAAACGCTGTATCATTATCTTTACTGAAGTATTTTCATCAATTTCATATATTTAATAATAACTAAATTCTATATGTACATCGTATGCATGCATGTAAGCATGTATACGTCGCATTTATTTGGAATTAAATATAGTTTGGAGGACTATGCCTTGTAACAACAATAAACTTTTCTATACTTTTAAGCACTTCTGTCTGTTTGTCTTAGTGTTTGAAATCGCATCAGACCAAATATATTGAATATAGTTTATTGTTATGATTCATTTTAGGCTTCTTAGGTAATATTTAACATTGATTTCATTAAAATCCATCTAATCTACCAAAAATGGTTACAACTTGAATTTTTGTTACGTTTACTTTAAAGAACCACCGTACAGCTATTAACCTTAATTACTTTGCTACAAATTGGCATGTCAATTTCAATTACGGGGCTTTACCCGAAGTGTCAGAAGGAGGGTAATGTTTTTTGAGCGTATGTATGTATGTTTGTATGGTATGTCCATGCCTTTAGCGCGCGCTACAGCCCAAACGACTCGACTTAAGTTTTTTTTTACATAAGAATGAAGTAGCAAAGTCGTTTGCTACTGTTTACCTGGTGGTAAATGGTTGCTGCCACCTATGGACACCTGTAAGCAACTTCATATAGAACAAGGGTTCTATCTGAAGTTGCGTTGCTACTCCTGAAGACTAAGATGGTCGCCTCATATATAAGTGAGCCGGCAGCCATAGGTCTCAGTTTGCAGACATGAACTATATTATTAGGGGGGAAGGGTAGTAGGAAATTAAAGGTAGTAAATAAACAGGTCATTCCAAAAATATATATATTTTAACACGTTTATGTCATTATTTTGACGAATAGTCATAAAAAGCTTTAAATCAAACATACTAGTAGAACAACAAAAACCGACTGCTTAGAAACAATAAACTGTAACTGCAGGCAACAAACAATCGCTTTAAACAGTCGGAATTTTTGTTTAAATATTTTGAACATGTTACTTGGTAGACTTGTTTGAACTGAACTGAATTTGGCTACTAAATTCATAATGTTCACATTGCATATAAGAATAGATATATCAAAACGTATAATGTACTTGTACGTGCTGGGTACTGGTCCAGAACATTTTTTTTTATATGAATGGAGTTAAACGAGCATGCAGTCCACCTGATGGTAAGTGGTTACTGCCGCCCATGGACACATGTAAGCAACTTCATATAGAACAGGGGTTCTATCTGTCGATCGATGTAAGTCGATCACAGATGCGTTGCTACTCCCGAGGACTAAGATGGTAGCCTCATATAAAAGTGAGCCGGCAACTACATCCTTCCACCAAAACGCAAGACCTGCTTCACGCTAGAAGTAGGTGTGCCGGTGGTACTTCCCCGGTCGAACTACGTTAGTTCTCCCACCTGTATAATTTTAATGAAATAGCTGGGACTTATTATTTTGTAAATTATAGACATAATTTTACATAAGTAATCTTGTTAAATTAAATATTACATCATCTGTTTTTGATCTGATAAAACGTTTTCGGCAATTACTCATTTTTAAATTGAATAAGGCTAAGAAAATAAGACTAGGGCTTGACTTAACCATGGATTAAACTGAAATTCGCGTGTATTTTTGGCGTTTTCGACAGAAGGTCGGTCGAAGCCTCTACAACTTTTATGAGCCAACCGAGCTGTTCAGTTTTTTTGCCCTCTTTCAAAGCTGGAAGCGACAGTGTTCCATTTAGAGGCTGCGGTATTTCGCACGAATTTAGACATAGATTTTTACAGTCATATAAAAAAAGCCATGTTACGGGGAAGTAAGCATAAGATGTTATGCGTATGAGCAGTGGCTCCTTCAGGTTTGAGGTTTTTAAATATCTGTTTCTAAATTATGTCTGTTTCTAAATTATTAACATTTATGCAATCGGAAATATTTCCATCGAATATGATGATAAGAACCAGTAATTCGCTTCTAGAAATAAAATAGACTTCGTTAAACATTAATTTACAAACTTCTCACTCCAAATATCCGAGTACAAAGAAATTATTCATACTTTCGACTCACCGCTACTTCAAAAGCAGATGTTCTCTAAACACTGCAGTAATTTGTATTACTTTCCTGAACGACTAATTACTGGTTACGCTAATAGGTATTCATTTTAATAACCCCGGGGTCAAATTGAGTTTATCCAGTTTGCAAATAATACTAAGTTATACTTTATCTCAATACAATCTTTGGCTTCGATAATTTAAATTTGAAACGTGCGGTACATACGAAGCTAGTTTATAAACCAGGCAACACAAGTTAACTAAACATGTCGTCCAATATGAAATTGCTATTAGCCAGGACGGGGCGAAATTTGCTTTACGGTAAACGAGCTACTCTAATGTAATCCCTTTAAGAAGTTAATTTGAATTTAATATGTTAATGTAGAAGCCACCGTGTTCCTGACGTAATAATACCGAAATCCCTCATAAGCCCACTCCTGAATTATATCTTAACAAAACATTCAGTGTTCCTTAATGCCCAGCTTTATACAATCTATTGCCACTTAATCTTTTGTTAGGATTACCCGAATTACGACGGTTTATTTGTTAACATAAATATATGAGCTTAATAGAGATAGCACACATAAGCGGTACTTGTAATTATTGTGTTCTTTTTCTTACTTTTGTGTAATCTGATGTTAACTACTGCATGGGAATTAGTATCTAAAGCATACTTAAAAGTTGATCTCAAAACGATGCTTCTTCTAAACACTTTCAAAACTAAAAACCGCCAAAAGGAAAAAGTAGCTTGAATTTTTAATTAGTCATGAAAGCCACCGGATATTACGTGATCACTACCAATCAACATCTCCAGCTAGCTCCAAATACATACATACCCGAATGTATTAAATCTTTAACTGGACATATGTTTTCTAGAAAATAGAAAAATTATTCAGTTGGAAAGGCCTTTTATACGACTCAGGATTTTTACAAGATTGAAATTGATAGACTAAAGTAGAATTATTATGTACATACATTAATTTTAATATTTAATTAATACAGTGAAAATTAAAATGTTTAAAATATTATATAAAATATTATCTATTACATAATTGTCGTATTTAATGCGAACAATTAGTATGACATTTAAAATAATTTACTGTGTAAGTAAATTTAAATTGTATTTGTGAAATGATATTATTGTATAACTTAATTATACTATATAATGTGATTGTCAATGACGTTATTGTCTGTGAAAATTGACTTTACAATTTTTGCATACCTCGCAGCGAGGTGGAATATAGTGGTATTTATGTATTAAGTGTAAAACCTTTATTCAGGCACAAACATATGATTTGATTTGATTCACGGAAGACGCCAGATCTGGGTATACACATCTGATAGCCGATGAATATAAAAGATAAAAAAATCTATGAATGGGGCCGTTTGCTTTTAATGAATATAAAGACCATAATGGAACACAAAGCAGACACAAGTCTGTATTTGAATTCATTATGTTTTGTCTTCAAGCATTATAATTTCAAAACAGTTTATTAATTCTATGTTTTTTGTTTCGCGAAAACCATTATGGTGACTGGTCGCCACATTCCGATGCCAAACGGACTGGATCTACTTCTTACTACAAAATCCTTATTAGTGCAACGATCTGATAAGGATTGGATTTACAACATTTTTATAGTTTTAAACTTCCATTCTGATTATTTTATAGATTCGTTTTCTGTGGCTCTATTAAAAATTAAATGTTAACACACAATCATGAATTGAAATTCAACAATGTTGGGTTCTTATACCACTAACCCGTTATTGTCTGCCTGCAGGATAGATTTCGTCGAGAAAAGTTTTCTTGACGGATGATAATCGCAGGTCGTTTTAATTAAATTAAAATTCGATTTTCAAAACATAATTGATGTTTTGTAAAATTCTATTTTTAAAATATCGTTGATATTTTGTTCAATTGCAATTTAATAAATACAATGCATATAAGTGATATTTTCTGTTTCTATAAGCCTGCAGTATCGGTATCGTCGATACTTTAATAAACATCGATATTTAAGGATATACCTACTCAATAAATAAATTAAATTGGTGCAAATATGACATACGTTTTTGGTATTCACTGTAACAGCGATAATAAATATACTTGTGTCAAATATGAATAGTTTAATAACTCAATACAAATGTTAATATATTGTTTGTAAATGTATAAAATATTTCCCTGATACAATGGTCCGCCTTTCAAATGGAAAGTAAGTACCCGAATCACAATGTCAACACAACAGTGGTATTTCACGTCCCAATTTATGTTTTGTAATGATTCCCTCCCAAAAGTTACAATGTCGCAGTGGAACGGGTAGCGAAAATAAAAACATTTTAATCCAGATTCCCATAATAGGTACGGTAACAATGAATGTCCAAAATTGCTCGTTCGAACGAATGTGAAAACGCGCGTCTCGAACTCTTAACGTAAATCATAAAGCGTTAACTTTTACTTACGTTTCTCCACGCATGCACCACCATGTCTCCGTTTTACGACGGAACCCTAAAGAGATATATTACTATTTATTTATTCCAAATAATAACACTTACACTAATTAATACTACGTATTATAAAACTTAACAGATAGTAGAACCCTTTGTGGTCCGAATCCGGGGGCACTAATGGCACACGTATTTTCGCCTAATAACAACATTAAGTACTGTTGTATTTTGGCATGGGGTCGAACTGAAGTATATGTCCTGTATGGCGTTAATTAAAAATGGCGGCAAGTTGTGATTTCACTGGGCAGTTTTTCTATCGGATTTTAGTAGCAAACTAGCATGCAACCCAAGTAACAGTAAGTGGTAACTGCCCATGACGGTCTGTAAGCAACTTGATATAGAACTGAGGTTTTATCTGAAATCCATCACAGATGCGTTGCTGCTCCCGAGATGCAAGAACTATTTCACGCCAGTAATAGGTGCGTTGGTACGTCCCCGGTCGAACTACATTGGTCCTACCACGTGGTCACCTGGTCGGCAGTAGTGACCATTTAGCACCAGTTCTATTGCATGTTCATTTGTTACTTATGAACCATAAAAATACTCACCGATACACGTTAGTCGTGATTGTATTCGCGCGTAAATTCTTCAGATTTATATACGCTGTCCGTAACTATAAACTGTAAAAAGCAAAAAAAAGTTTAAATTGCAATTTGTTCTCTACTCACCAATTTCTAGTCTTTTAAATAACCTAAATATGCGTTTAAATTTAATCACTTACCTATTTTATTCAGTATATTCATTTAAATAAATAACCGATTACGTAATTGCGCATTAAAAATACAAAAATTTTATGCGCAATAGAAACAACTGACTGCCGATTGCATTTGTTTTTGGTACATTCTTTTTATAGTTTTTTTTTTTTGTCTAAATACCAGTATTAAAATTCGTGCCAAATATTTAAAATGTTGAATAGATAAATAATAATTATTCGAATAATATAATATTTGTTTACTTTTATTTAATAGTTTTAGAATTGATCGTTTTTGGATCATTCTAGCATTCCTTAAATTTCCGCCATTTATTTTTATCTAATTTCGATGAGCCTAACTAAAACATCGATTGTCTCAGAAACGAAAAGTATATAGTACTTAACAGATAGTATAGTATAGTTTCTGAAATATTTTATTTAATTTGTTATTCGCCAGTGAAAAAAAAAACAATTTTCCCCTTTAACGGTTTTTTTTTTAAATGACGGAACTTTTAGACAGGCCAATGAGTGTAGAAGTCCGTTATAATTTTATTTATGGGCAAATTTTGCCAACTAAGTAATGATATAAGTAATACAAAATATACATACTATACTCAAATATACATTTTCTGGGGTATATAATAATGTATTGACAAGGTCGTGCGTACAAAACAGAAATAATTTAGAAATCAAACATTTGTTTATCTATCGTATCAATTGTATTAGTTTGTCTGTATAAATCACAGATTATTTCCATCCTTACCTGTTCCAATTTAACACAATAAAAGTGTTGGATTCCGTTGTTTTCAGAGATGAGAGATGTGGAAGAGCATTGTGCATTGAGAGCATACCTCGCATTGTGGCCGCGGATGCTGCGCGACGGTTTTATTCGCGCACAATGGAAATCTTATCTGCGAACTGAAATGCGAGGTTGATTAAATCAAGCCCCGGTTTTCGCGAAATAATTTCACCTCAAATGTCTAAGAAATCCTTAATGCGCCTAATAAAGTACCTATAAGCAAACAAGAATACAGGTCATCTGACGGTAAGCGGTCTCTCACGACTAAGGACTAAGTTGGAACGTATACCTTTAACAGATAAGTATACCTTCCTTATCCCGCCCTTCAAGCAGAACTCTGCAGCGCTGATGTTGTTAGGCTTAAATGGGTGTGTTGTTGATGCCTCAGTCAGTGCTGGAGTCGCACGAATAAATGATTAATGAATATGATATGATTATGATAGATTATTAGTCAAGAATATGATAGATTATTAGTCGTCTTCGTCTACCAATTACTATGGCCTAAAACTCTCTCGTGCCCAGCTGTGGAACAATAATGGGTTGACGATGATTATTAGAATTGTCATACAGTATTGTTTTTTAGCCAAGTGGTGTATGGCAGTAATAAAATTCAAATTTTTGTCTGTGGTTACAAATTCTCAAGTTTTTCACTCATAATTTAAATTCCACAGGAACGAAGTCACGGGAGCTACGTTTACTTTTCATTTTAAAGGCTGGTTAAAATCAAGCTAAAAATGTTCATGTCTAAATTAACTGCTTTAATTGGATTTATGGAAAATGTTTTAAGTTACTTAATGGTAGTCCTACAAAATACGGTGTCAGCCGAAAAACTTCAAAACCGAAAAGGATCCACAATTTCAACTTAAACGAAAAACGAAGCAATTACCGATTCTTGGCCGAGAGTAAAGTTTGTTTTACTGGCAAGGAATTAATATTCATTAAAAAATCTTTCTCGGCATCATTCCGTTGAAACTTTGTAATCAGCCCGAGTCGGCCGGAGAGGCGATGGGCGGGGTTTCTCAGCGAATTTCAGACTTTACCGACTTACCGAATGGATTTTTCCTGCTGTTGTAATTCCAACAATTTGGGAAAAGTATGTTTGCACCCTCCACTCCGATACCTACTTTTTGAGTGTGTGAATGCAGCATGCGTTTACTTTAAAGTAATTTAACTTTAAAGTAAACTTATGCTGCACTCACATCAATAACCAGAAGTGATATGAATATTATTTGAGACTTTTGTATGAGTATCATAATAAACGTTGTCTGCAGTTTATTGACGAGTGACAGAAAATCCACATTATATTCTCATAGAATGATTTTGGAAAAAAGTGACAATGTCTTTTGGGCATAACATCGCACTTACACCAGTACACCAGTAAAACAAAATATTTGCAAAAAATAAAAATATTTTTGGTAAGCTTATGTATGGTATCTTAGTGTGTGGCAAGCCTAGAGTTTTGCTTGTTAATTTAAAACTGATCAGAATAACTAAAAACAATTGGTCAGTCGGTTGAAAAGGTAAAATATTTAATATTTTAGCGTGTAGGAAGCCGAAAGTCGGGGGTGTCGTTTATTTGAAACTATACAGTTAGTCCGATCATTTGTCGGAAGATTCCAGGACGTCCCCTGACCTCACGCTTCGTCCGATTTATTTCTCTGTCTCGGGCCCGCATCAACATGGATTACAACAGACCAATTTATTACACTAACCCGACTTTAAATTAGACCAGAGCTATTTGGAGATAAACATTGCAAGGATCCTTTAACACTCTTTCCTCTATTCTTGAAATAAATGAAATTAAAACATTTACATTTTCAAAGTAACAGCCACTTTTAAATTCAGCTTAATTGGACTTTCCCATTAAGCTACAATTTTTATCAAATTACTCCTCATATGCTTCATATATTCTAACTACAGTAAAATGAAAAGGAAACAGTTATTTTAGTCTAATATGAAAGGTTAAGATACGACCTTACAGTAAGCCTTAGGCGGACGGATGAGACTATCCAATAAGATGAAACGCAACAACTGCTAATACGTCTCTACCGCCACCCAGTCGTGAGCAGGCCGGGTCCGACCCGAAATAACGTTTTATATTATAGCCACTAGAAGCCTTGAAGGGTTGAAACATTGACGGTCGGATTCGCAAACAGTACATAAAGATCCGGCAATCTCACGGTTTTTCTGAATTAAGCCGTGAAGGGACATCCCGACCCTACCCTTGCGAATTTACCTACTGGGCCGACGGGCCGTCCGTATTATTAAGTGATTTCGCTGAAACAAATCCCAGCTCCGAACTGCCTTAGAAATATTTTCATTGAAATATTTTAGCAGACATATTTTACATTTTTTTTATACGACTACCGCATTGATTACTTGCACGCATACGCACGAACCATTTCTCCCTTTTTACTAACAAGCTGTTGGATAATGTAACTTTCTCTCTTGGATTGTTGTAAAATTTTGTAAGATTTATTTTATTACTGCACTATAAACGCTGAAATGTGGCTGAATTCTTTCAATATAATGAAAGTTCGGAAACAAATACAAGAAAATCACTGCAAAGGCGTTATTATTCAGCTAAATTATTATTAGACAAACTCAACGATTTCACCTACTTACACATATACATATATTTTATTCCAATATGGACTAAATGTTAACTGAAGAATTTTGAAACGTTTAAATTTAATGTAGTAATTTGATTTGTAATATACAGACAAACAGATCGATAAAAAATGTAAAATTACAGAAACCTATATTATTGCATACTCACAGACCTACAAACATTTTTTGTAAATATAAGCTACGTACAGACATGCGGAAGTTTCATTTTTATTACATATGGTTATTAAACTTCAAATAACAAACTTCTGTAGTTTCCATAATGATATTTCATTGAAATTGCTACATGTTTGTTAAATGATAAATAAATAAAATTTATATTTTTAGTATGGTATATTGTTTTTATTTTTTGTATGGTAAGTATTACTTCTATGAAAGTGTTATTAAGTAGGATTGAATACTTCTCCATCATTAAGCACAGCAAAAACATACTCTGACAGTGAGCTTACACGTCACTCAAAACCAAGACCAAATGCACTTGTGAATGGAAAATTGAAAAAAAAAATACGCCGCTGGTAATTTGTTTCTGTGAATAATAGTGTGAATTTAGTAAAATATTCGAGTCTTTTGCCTGGTGTATTGGAACGAAATCTGAAGTTGGAGTAACGCAATGCAGGGCCAGAAGCAGTCCAACTATGCCATTGTCGCGTATCCAACACATTAATTCACTCTAAACTTCCGTTCCGGTAAATCTCCGACTTTTCTGTCTTAATCGAATGCATAATAGATTCTGCTCTATTCACCTTTTGTCTTTATACAATTGAAGTTTTACCGCTGAAATATTTAAAATTGATTTGAATAATAACTGATTCTAATAAAACTAAACTAACTAAAACAAAAAACTACGCGCTTTCTTTTAATTCATTTATTTGTAGCGTTTTAAACTTTGACTCGGGCAATATACAGGGACTGAAAATATACAACGTAAGAAGTTTCTATAACTATGCGATACACAAATACAAAGCAGACATCAGGCCGGTTTTCTGCCCTTG
>DWNE01001929.1:0-20273 GCA_018249875.1 Cecropterus toxeus | reverse complement strand
TCAAACGCATAATAATCGTCAGAGAAAATTAAGCGCCACAATAATATATCCTAAAAGAAAATCGATTTAAGTTTAATTTGTATTAGAGCAAGTTAGAGTCAAAAGACATGTCGCAATTTTGGGTCACCATAGCAATAAAACAAAATACCATCAACTAAAAACAAAGATAAAAACTACAATTATTCCAGTTTAATTTCATTCACAGTCGAAAGATGTTTAACGAATTGGAAGTAAGATGAAACTCAAACAAAAAGCACCAACATGTCGCAGTCACTTGAATGTAGCGTGCAATTAAAAGTCTCGCCGCACTCTTAACACGACTTAGTATACAGATACTAGTATACAGATACGTAAAATTTAAGATTTTTTAACAGCTTAATAAATGCTAGTGAATTTTGTGAAATACATATCGGATTTTAACCAAATTGTTTGTTTAGCTACACTGCTCTACTTATAAAGCAGACGGCTACAGTTCTTAAAAGTTATTTCTGGCATTTTTACTCTAGTGCTTTTGAAGAATGGCAACATTTTTCAAGCATATGTGTAGGTATATGTTTGTATGTAGACGTATGTCCATTTTGTTGGCATGCTCTACAAACCAAACGAATTGTTTAGTAGAATTATAAAAAAATACACTACAATTATTTCTTAACAGTCTTAAGATGTTTAACGAATTGGAAATAATACGGAACTCAAACAAAAAGCACCAACATGTCGCAGTCACTTGAATGTAGCGTGCAATTAAAAGTCTCGCCGCGCTCTTAACACGACTCCGTATACTTAAAGTGTACGTATAGATATTCATGTTTTACAAACACGTTCACAGTAAAACTTAAGCTCTTCCAACAGCTTAATAAATGTTGATGGATTTGAGAAATATTTGTCGGATTTCATATAAGTTGATCGGTTATTTCATATAAGTTGATTGGTTATCGACCTATTTTACTTTCTTGAGCCAGCAGACTAAAAGTGAAAAGAAAAAAAAAACAAATTAAAGCATTCTTATCCGATCTGCTTCAGGAAAGTTATTTTTTTTTGCCGAATTTAAGTATTTATTAGGCACGCTCTACAACCTACTTATTTAATAGAATTATAAAAAATGTGTACAATTGACACACGGCAAAAGTGAAACTTTATAGTAATTATTTCGCATATAACAAACTTGAGCTCTCATGCAATTCACGAAGTAAAATAATAAGCGTTATTTAGAAAAAAAGAGCAACGCCATCTAGTTGTTGCGCCGACTACTGTTCTCGTACCGTATTTTGGTTTCATCGAGTTTCAAAGAATAATTTCAGGTATAGTTACTATTAACAACAATTTCCATCTAACATTTTGTAACAAGCTGAGACATACTGATCCAAGTCCTGAATTCCACGAACTGAGTGAATGTTGCACATTGGCACATATGAAAGATTTGTACAGTTTACACTGTGTCACAGAATTTAACAAGTTCCTAGAATCTGAATAGCTTGTTACTCCTGTATATTCTACAGTGACAACCTTTAGAAGGTTTCTTCATTAAAAACATATGCAGGTGTCTCTGCTGTATTTTTATGGCATTAATGTAGCAGTCAAACATGTCAATTAGATGGTATGTGGCTACTACCAGGTGGTAGAACCAGCGTAGTTCGATCGAGGAGGTACCACTGCACCTATTTCTAGCGTGAAGCAGTACTTGCGTTTCGGTAGAAGGGTGTGAACTTCTTAAAACGAAATTTTTGTTCACAATGGCATTAAATACATGCCATTATGAACGAAAATTTCGTTTAACGCTTATATGAGTTTTTGTCAAAATTGTCAAGTAAAAGTATCATTTAATATTTTTAGATTTGTCTATTTACTAGTTTTCATTTGATATCCATATCGTCGTAATAGAAAAAAATCGTCCCTCCCTCCCTGTACCTGCATTTTGAGGCGCCATTAAATATATATAGCCTATGTCACTATAAACAGAGACGATTCTAATGATATCTCATACGTCACGATTCGTCAAGCCCTTTGGACTGTAGCGCGTGCCTATGAACAAATGGACACACACACAAACAAACATACATACACTCGAAAAACATTTACTTCCTTGTGACGCAGTCGAGTAATAAGTGTTAAGTAATAAAACCTGATAAAATAAATGTATATTTATTTTCTTACGAGACCATCCCCTCGACATGATAAGCCTACACTTGTAACAAGCGAGGATTTTATAACATCGCAAAAATTCTTTATCCTGAACTTAACATACTGACGGCGGTAAGCGATATTCGGTTAGATAAAGTACAGTGGAATGAAAAATTCAGGTTCTATATATTAGGTACAAATTCTAGTTATTAATAAAAGTAATACCTTGACAAAGTAACCGTATTTTAATCTTGCTTACAACATCCAGATCGAGAAAAATGTCTGAATTTTACTATTATTTTTAAAAACTTATATCATCCACATTTTAAATATTTTATTGTCAAAAAGCTTTAATCTTAAACAATTAAATAACAACAATAAAAGAATCTAAATTATTTCTAACATAACGGATTCCAATCATTTTATCATCCAATTATTACAAAGTATTATCAATTATGATCAACGCAATTGATATCAATTGCTAATTCTTTCAAGCGCTAATAAAGATACATAAGTGCCTCCATAATCTGCCAATTAGGGAGCTCCCCACTTACTATGTTATTGAAGGGAGAACTTGTAATTTAATTCCATTTGAGGAAAACATCGATTGAATCCTATATAATACGTGATAAAACTTGAATAGGTATATCAGAATATACATTTTACTGATGATTTATAACCTTACTTTGATCAAAGAGGTATACAGGAGCTATTACATTATTAAAGGTAGAAGACCTTCTTCTACTTTAGAACTGAATAATTATGCGCTGCTGTGTCCTCATTGAAAGGCTACGAGGAAAAGACACATGAGACATGGCTGCTTAGTCATCAGGGATAATAATGATGTTAAGAATTACAATATCTATGTATGCATATACTTCCATACTAATATATAAAAATGAGATGGTGTGTATGTGTATTAATCTTAATCACGCAAGAACCACTGCTCCGATTTACATGAATTTTTGCATGGATGTAGCTTATTTAACTGATCAGTCTATACGCTACTTTCGATTTCGATATTTTTCGCTATTTAAATATGGCGACTATTTAACAGATGCCACTACATCCTTTGGGTCATACTTCCGTATTTTTATTTTAAATAAAAAGATAACGCTAAAAATAACAAATTTCTGATTGCATATATAAGGTCAACATTTAATTTTCTATCCAAAAGGTCCTAAACACTTTCAGATGACTGATATATGAGGCGACCATCTCAGTCCTCGGGAGTAGAAATGCATCTGTGATCGACTTCAGATAGAACCCCAGTTCTATATGAAGTTGCTTACAGATGTCCATGGGCGATAGTTACCACTTACCATCAGGTGGACTGCATGTTCGTTTGCTACTTCAATCTGATAAAACATCTTCAACGGTTTTTAATCTGATCTCATATTTATAATGTTAAGTAATATAAATAAACGATATTATTGCATATGAAGATATTCTAGTAACAAACTATAATAATAAACAGTTTATCAATATGTCATATCCAGCCATAACATACAAATAACAAGATTATGTATAAGTCTGCAACAGACAAGAAAATTAATAGTAATACAAGACATAGTTTTAATTAACGTTAAATACTTTGAAGATTAATTAGTGAACGTTGAAATTTATTAAGGTCTAGTATAAAATACGCTTAAACATAAGCGTAGAAAAAATATTTAAGCAACAATAAGTCTCACCACCAACGAGCGACCATCGCTTGAGAAATATTTGCTAAAACTATAATCTCGTCGATTAAGTTACTGATTTTGTTCAGGCAGTGGTTTAAGTAACTAAAAATAAATAAACGCTTTCTACACTCGTAGCCCCACAGTAGGATTTTCTACTGTGTCGTGGGTGCCATAGACACACAAGATCGATACACAAACACCCAGAGATAGAAATGTTACCTTATCATTCACATTTCTATCTGGCCGGGGATCGAATCCGGGACCTACTGCGTTTCAGACCCGTATGATGAACGCTCCGCCACGGGGATCGTCATCAAATACAAGCCGCTGCCTGAACAAAATTTTTCAACAGTCAATTGATTACGCGTCTATATACATTAACTAATGAATAGACGCCGATCACTTGACAGCTGTTTTACAGCTGAATAGATAGAGGTTACTGCTACCAGATCCTCAAATGATAGTAACCAAAAGGTGGTCAGCCTAAAGCTATAAATGCTGAAGTGACATTACTTAGTTGGCTATAAGCCTCAGAGAAGGAACTTACTAACCTACTAAATGCCAATGGTTTAAAACTACTTAATAATCTAACAATATTCTTACACCAATAAAACCACGATAGTATTTTTTTATTAATTCAATGTATGTAAAAATTGGAATTAGTGTGGAAAAGTGTCGTGGAAAATTTTCGTAGCAATGAGGGGTACCATTTTAACTTTGACTTTGAAGGGTACCATTTTAAGGAAAAGGGTTTAAGGCGTCAAATATGTCAGAAATACTGTAAAGAAGTACGTAGAGTAAAATTTTGAAAGCTTTCTATGCATGAATAAATTAGTCAAGCTAAATGAAACTTGCTATGTCAAACCTTGAAATTGTAAGTAAAGCCACGAGTTGATAGAATGTAGTTCGACCGGGGAAGTACCACCGCCACATGTATTTCTAACGTGAAGCAGTTCTTGCGTTTTGATGGGAATAGTTGCCGGTTCACTAATAATATAGGAAGCGACCATCCGGCCCATCTTAGTCCCCGGGATTAGCAACGCGTCTGTGACCGACTTCAGATAGAACTCCGGTTCTATATAAAGTTGCTTACTGATGTCCATAGGCGGCAGTAACAACCTACCATCAGGTTACCTTCATGCTCGTTTGCTACTTCATTATCAAAAAAAAAACGAACAACACGATATATACTCTGGCCTATAACGATAAATTTTAATTCTAATTTAAGCCAATAAACTTAATACATCGATACTTATATACGTTAACCTATAGAGAAGATGAGAAACATTTTACCCATAAATTAAGTTGACGTAATGACCCTTTTTTCGTCAGGCTTAGTTAGGATCAAGCTGTCGTTGATGGGTAATTTGATGAAAGGACCCTTTTTAATAAAGATTGCCGATATTACTAATCGGGCCTGATTGAGCTAAAAAAAAAACAGATGAATTTAGAACCTCCTCCTTTTTGGAAGTCGGTTAAATTTATTAATCGGTTTTATTTGTATTTGTGTTTGAATGAAATCCCTATGATTTTACTGTCGTCGTGTTTATAGAGTATCTTAAGGCATATGTATATCACTAACCTCTGTTTTGATTTGAAAATGTAAATGACAAAATTCTCAGACGCCCCACGCATTCCATTTTAGACCCCAGGACTAGTATTACATATGTATATGTATATATATATTTATTTCATTATTATTATATCATAAGCAAAAGTATATAATAACTTAATAAGAATAATCTTTCGTGTCAATTTTAATAGCGATAACAAAACATTTATATGTAGAGTTAAAAAAATGCGTGGGAAATTATTACATAATTCAAAAGATAATTACAAATAGAAGAAATCCTACAACATTTATCCCTTAATATATTATATCGTTTATATTCATAGAGAATTCAATAAGGAACCAGACAACAAATATATACTTTCTGAAAGATTAATAGTAAGAATTGGTAAACAGCCTCAGATTTTGTTATGGCACTATCATTAATCTTATGAAGGCACTGGTGACAGATATCAAAATAAATTACATACCTTAATACAAATGAAATAGCAGGTGTATTTACGTGGATATTGTATAAGTACATTATGTATACTTTTATATTTATCCTTACGTGTTATTGAAAGAATGTATAATATATAAAAATGCCTGGCTAATAAAGTTCTGTTCCTCAGAATGTAGATAAAAGGTTAGTAAGTATAACAAATTACAAACCTGGAACTAATTTAGAAGCACGCACTATTAACAGCAAACTAGATTAAAGGCTCGCTCTAGATGAAGTAGTCTCTAAATGAGCGTAATGTTTGGTTTTACTAGTCACAAAACTTTGTTCTACGTAACGATGTTTGGGAGTGAAACCACCCAGAGGACGTCCTCCCGTTGTGGAGCCTCGCACCATACTGACTGATTGTCTGTTCGTAGTGCTCGTACTAACCGACTCAATATTCTCTACCCTGTTATCTCTTTCGTAAGCTCACATATTCGTTCACCTTTCGAACTATACATTGCTCGTTTAGTGCTACCTCGGGAAATAAGCATTTAAGTGAACAAGCAATGAAAGTGGCACAATGTATAATGTTAGTGCGATAACATCGGCTGTCAAATGATTGGTAAAAGCTTCCTTCCGCTTTCCACCCCTCGATGCCACCCCAAACCCACTGTGCTTAAACTTGTATTGCTTGTCTGCAGGTAAGGTGGGCTTTTTATGCAGTAAAGCTCTTCTAAGCCCGTAGGCGCGTATTAGACTATTGAAGGGTTAATTAATTTAAATAACCTCACCGTTATTGATTGAGAAGAGCATGTTCTGAATATTATTTTTAGTTTTAGCGAGTGAAAAGATTTGTTCTGAACATTATTTTTAGGCTTCACGAGTTTTAAATTTATTCAGCCAATAAAATCTTAATTAGATACAAATTACTGATAAAAATATTCAGTTGTTGTTTTCATAAAATATTCTTAGGCAGTACTAAGACTGAATACTCTCGAAAATTAATTAATGTATTGTTTATACAATCTTTTTGAAACATTAGCCTTTCTTGGGGCGCAATTAAAAATTTATATAATCATTTTTATTATAACTAAACTACATATATTTAATGTACAAAATATTCTTCTTAATTGTGATTTCACTGAGAACATGTTTTTAATTTTTCATAATAATAAACGAGATTAAATTTTACGTGCGCCGTAGGTGTCTTTAGCGGAACACTTGGCGGCTAACAAAAACGATGGTTTTAGAAAAATACAAATTTAATTTCAGAGCGTACAGTTTTCGAATAGTTAACGACAACGAATTTTCAAGCATAGAGAGTAAAGTGTTGCCACTATAAAAATGTCATGCGCGCCAACACGTAGGACAATTATTTTGTCCTAAAACAGTCAAAAAATGAACAATACTTCACATAATGAATATGTGAACGAGATTTTTTTCTAATTGAAAAGTCCGATCAAGATCACAATATTAAAGTTTATAATATATACTTAATATATAATTACTTAATGTTTCTTATTTAATTGTATTCCATAAAGCCGCAAAGCCCCGCGGTAAGAAGATTAGCGACTTTTTCTTTATAATTCCATAACAAATTAATGAAAACACGTTTTATTATTTATAGCACGCAAGGTTTTCGTGAATTAAAAAAATGTACTATGGGCGGGTTCACAAATTAAGTCGTCTTAATTAAAATAAACAATGACTAAATTAAAAAAAAACTTTTGCTACAAATTTTCACCCAGTACACACCAGAATGTAATCAAAAATATATTTAATTTTAAAATTCTAAAACCACTGGTCGACCGGGGAGATACAATCGCCATAACTATTGGTACAACCATTAGTTCAAATGGGGAGGTACTATTGTCACACCTATTTTTAGCGTGAAGCATTTCATGCGTTTCGGTGGAAGAGTGTGGTTGCCGGCTCACTTATATATGAGGCGACCATGTTAATCGTCGGGAGTAGCAACGCATCTGTGATCGACTTCAGATAGAACTTGTGTTGTAACTGAAGTTGCTTACAGATTTCAATGGGTGGAAGTAGCATCTTACCATCTGGTAGACTGCAAGCTAGCTCACTACTAAATCTGATAAAAAAAACGAAAGACCATATCATAACGTATTTTTATTGAATTGCTTAAGAACACACACGTTACAAATAAATAAACACTTCTGTAAGTAAATGAACACTTGCAATTTTTCGGGTCCACCGCCCATCGCCTGCGGGGCAAACTATTCCTTAACCCTTATCATTCTAAACAAAGCCAGACGAAATCTGACATCTACTGTCAGTTCGATTAATAGTAATAACCATAAATGTTAAGATATTCGGTTAAGATTCTATAATATCATGATCTGAATAGTAAGCAAAAAGTCGCTTAAGTTTTTTTTGACATAATATACATATATATCATATCTTACCCCTTTTTGCAGGCGCCATTTTTAAAAATCATATAGCCTATGTCACTATGCGAACTGAGACAATCCTACTGATATGTTATACGTCATAATCCGTCAAGCCGTTTGGGCTGTAATACGTGACAAAGAAATGGACATCCATACATACATACATACATACATACGTACATACATACATACATACAAACATACATATTCTCAAAAAACATTACCCACCTTCTGATGCAGTCAGATAAAAATAAATAACTTAATCAAAATAAACGTTATCATTTTAATGACAATAATATGAATGTCGTTCACAAAAACGGCCATTATAGTAACCCTTCTCAAATTCTATCTAAGCTCCGGGCTTTGTCTCTCGCGATTTTTCCTGGAATCTTTTTACGGCCATTGTCTAATACCCTTTTCAAGGGCTCAAAATTATATTAGGTTACGTAACGTGACCTCTATACTGTCATGTAATACTTACTTAACATTTATTGTTTCCGGCGGTGTATTTTTTTATTTAAACTTTGTCTATTTTATGTAATAGTATTAATATGAATTTGATACCGATAACATTATTGTTATATAGACTTTGTAATACTATAAAACATAAGAAGTACCTACTGAATTGATTGATTCCGGCGATGTGTTTTAATCTTTGTCTGTTTTATGTTATAGTGTTCAATATTAATATCACCTTGATAACGATAGCGTTATTTTTATTAAGCCTTTTTTATAAATTAAACACTACAATATTAGAGCAAAGATTTTCCGGTGTTTTGTTTGTTTTCTGTTTATAGTAGGCGTTTATATCTTTTTTATGTCGTTGTAAGAGTAATTGATATTAATGGTTAATCTTCATGTCTTTCAGATCTATTCTAAAGCCAATACTCAAATCACCTCAGATGTAAATACCTACCTACATTCACTACATAAATTACATATCTATATATTTTTTGCACTAAATCTGTATCCTCAAATTTAATTTTCTATGTAACTAATTGGTTGGCGTTATTTTTACAAAAAAAAGTTTATGTACAACTTTATATTAGTTATTAGGGACGACCCGCGTGGCCGAGCGGTTACCATACCGATCTAACGCGCAGTGGGTCCCGGGTTCGATTCCCGGCCAGACAGGCATCTGAATGATGAGTTTAGATTTCTGTTATGGGTCTGGGTCCTAGTGTGGGGCTATGAGTGTAGAAAGCGTCTTTTTAAAAAAAAAACTAGCAGCATTTATCGAGTCTTGTTCATAGTTAGGGTTACCAACATTTTGTCAACTAAATATAGTATTTTTCAATAGCTATAAAAATATAGTCCACATATAAAACATATAGTATATCATGGACAAAACATAACATGTAGACAAAAAAATAATTATTTTAATATCTATACTTCTTATATTTGCTTAAGTGACATAGTTGTGCTAAAATTAATGTAAAGGCGCGTTTGTAAACATTGTATTTGATAATCATGGATTCATTTGTTAAATTATGGTGTAATAATTAATAAAATAAGGCGAAAATATACTATTTTTCGTTCTTTGTTCAATAGTCAATATACGCACACCCGAAATATAGTAAAATTTTATATATTATAGTACGGTTGGCAACCCTATTCATAGTATATATATTTTGACTTGCTCATCGAAAGCATTTGCATCGCTTACATCGCTCTATACAAGAACATATACCTACCGCTGAACAAAGTACACAAAGGAGCTGAACTAGGTTCCTAGTTCGTGAAAAAGCAATTTAGGACTCCACTTTAAAACTCATCAAATAGTTTGAAGCGATTAAAGCTAGATGTTCCATTTAAGTTTAGTTCGCAATTGAATCTTCATTGGTTTTGGCTCTTTTATTTCTGGTAATTGAAATTCTGTGGTTGATCGCTTTTTTAATTAAAACTTTAGTCCACTGAAATGCATAGTCAAATAGCGTAGTTCATTTGTTTATGTCTCACATTCAACGTTGAAAGGCATGAATAAATTCAGTAGTTGTTCAAAGTGCAATTTGTTTGGTTAATAAAATGTGATAGGAGATATACACTAATACTTTTGAATCACTGGTATATGAGGCGACCATCTCAGTCGTCGGGAGAAGCAACACAACGGTGATCGACTTCAGTTAGAACGGATATGGAGATGCTTACAGATGTCCACGGGCATCAATTGCTACTTACCATTAGGTGGACTGCACGCTCATTTGCTACTTCATTATAATAAAAAATACATTAAGTATCAACAGCTCCACATGCATTAATGTATGTCGTTGTTACTAAAACTACACTTGTACAAATTGAACCCGTCTTCGGTTTTCGTAATGGGTACAGAAAGTCCCTCCGAAGCCATTTTCGTAAATCGTTAATCAGTTGGCCGGGCGGAAAACTGATAAGGGAGACCTTTCGCCAATTAACCTAATGGCCATTCTTTTCGGCCTTGACGCCAGTGGAACTGCCATACGTTCCAATTCATTGGGGTATCTTCCCTAAGCTTATTTAATCACACTATTTTTTGTAGGATCCTCGGTCGTTCTATCAACGTTAAGTATTCTCTTTTAGACATCCATACATATGACAAAAATAAAACTTCCTATGGAACTTTCTATGGAACGTGTTTACAAAGAGGATAATTCGGGGAATAAGTAACAGAGATTTCGGCAATTTTAGAAGTATTGACCGTCTGCTTTGTCTATAAGTTTGAAGCATTGCTACTCCTGAATACTAAGACGGTTGCCTCACATAAAAAGTGAGCCGGATAATTCATGACTTACTGAAATTTAAAAATGTGAGTAAAATACTTAGTTACGTACTCTTTTATAAAATTCTTTCGACAAGCATTACCAATATCAACGTTTTTAAAAAGATTCGTGCATTAATTAATGATCGTATCTTTCATCGAATTTTACCAGTTTCATGAGAGAACAAACGGTATGATTTTTTTTCTCAGTAAAGCATTTTCATATCAATTACATACAACGTCAACGATTTCACGGGTTTAGCTATTTTTATTATTTATTTGTATTTAAAAGAATTTAAATTCGAAAAGTAATACCAGAGCAATTCGATTTGTTTCATTTTACCCAATATACAGTATATTTAAACGTCTGCTTCCGTTACGAATAAAATAAAAACCTACGCCGAATTTTTCCAACCACTCCGTCAAATTGGAACGAATGAAAAAGCAAAAGAAAATATTGTCGGTTCTACAAACAAATACAAAAGACTACAGCACAAAAATGAGGTCAGCCGTTCTTCAGATCCATGTGATAAAACGGGCACGTTTTGAATACGCTGGAGGAAGGTGTGAAGCGTTGGAGATCTGAGATATCGTTCGTGAAGTGTACTGGAATTTTGCCTTGGAATCTTTAATACTACGTTCCGAAGAATGGACTGTGCAGGATGTAACTTAACATATTCTATTATACTATTTTACATTCAAGGCACTACTATTTTAGGAATTCCAACATTTTCGCTAGGACTGACGCGTTGATCTGCAATGGCGGGTACGAGATTTGAAAAAATATGTACAAATCTACTTCTTTTGTATGGAAAAGTTCAAAAGTTCACCAGAAACCAGTGTAGTTTGAATGGGAACGTACCATCACCACACCTATTTCTAGCGTGAAGCAATTTTTATGTTTCGCTAGAAGGGTGTAGTTTCCAGCTCAGTTATAAAACAGGCATGCATCTTAGTCCTTAGGAGTGGCAACGCATCTGTGATTGACTAACTAACCAAACGCTCCAAACGATGGTTTGGCAAAAAAAAAACATATTCACACACCGCAGAAGTGAAACTAAATAATAAAATAATTTATGATAAACATATATTTTACTGTACGAAGCATCGCACTAACAGGAGACCCAAAATAAATTACAGCATAGTGTATTCTATCTAAATCTCCCGCCGACTTATGTGGTTATTTCTATATCGTGACGCATTTCATCGCATTTCAAATCACAACAATTCTAAAGAAGTTTCACGTCAAATATAAACGAAACTTACTTAAGCATTTTCATTTTAAAAATTTACAAGCTGCTTAAGAGTTACGAGCGCCTAATACGAGTATGATATAATCTCAGCTAACGCTTGACCTCAATGGTTTCCAAAGAAGCCACATCTAAATTTAATAACCTTCTTCGCCGGCAGATTAAATTTTATATCTTACATGCATTGCCGGTATTTTCTTTTACTTTTAAGTTTTAGTAGTAGGTAATTTTTAAAAATATGATACCTACTGTTATTTAGTGATTATTAAGTAGGTTGTGGTATAGACATTTGAACAAAAAGATTCTAATTCACTATTTAAGGATAGTAATACATTATGGTTTGCTTTTTTTAGAATAACGACACGAATAACACACGAAACCAACTTCATATAGAATAGGGGTTCTATCTAAGGTCAATAACTAATTATTGGCTACTTCTGAAGACTAATATTGTCGCCTCATTTGAAGTGAGCTGTATGTAGATATCCTAGTCATCACATGTAACTAAATTGTCAAGGTTTTAACGCTAAAAGCAAACATCGCAAGGAAATCTAAATAGCTGAAAGTTCTCAATTATATTCTTAAAGTATGGATGTGGATTAATGTGTGGATCTCACCAACTTATATTTGAATAACATACTAAACTGTAGTATATTATGCACTTTTCATTCGAAATGCTTTCCTTGGCTTTGGAATAGATATTGAGTACTATTGAAACCAGTACTAGTCAAAACAAAATTATAAGTAAACTTACAGTAATTTTACCATTTATTCTGTATCTCAAAATTTAATATTGGAAGTAGTACAGATTTGTTCTTGGGGAATTAGAGCAGACAAAAGCTCTACTAAGATCCATAGTACAAAATATGAATAGACTAAATGCTATATTAACAATAACTAGTAGGTTTCATTAATTTCGACGGCTCTTTAGTGAATAGTACCTTTATTACATAAGTTTTTATTGTAGAAACACTTTATAACAAAGACATTTATTTCTAAAGAAACAATTACGTCGTATCTGAAGTAATAATACGTAAGTAAGTAAGAATATCTATTAAGTAAGAATATCTTAAGTCGTAATTTTAATATTAAATTAAAACATTATTTACAAATAATTACCCAGCGCTTCTATTTTACTCATGACATATATTAAATGAAATTTTTATCACTTATATTAATTGTAATTACAGTGTAAGTATTTTATGTGCTAGAAGCAACAATGGAGCACGCAACTAACTTCATGCTATGATCAGTGCTGCTCATAAACATTTGCAACCAACCTCGCCTAGGAGCAATATATCAGAGATCTAAGAAAATCCCTTTGTACCTTTGTTTGAACAAGAAGTTTCAAAGCAGTACGCAACTGTAGAACTGATATTACATTTATTTAAGAGTGATGCTATTCACGATCTGTACCATCTTCAATTATATAGTTGTTGTTTTGAACGACTTCGGTATCGATATTGCAAACAAATGTACGTATCATTGATCTTAAACAAAGACAAACATTAACGAAACCTTTTGAGAAAACAATACGGTGGGCTACTGGGATAATATAAACATATCGCCACACTTGTCTGAAAACAATTGTAAAGTACAATAATACAGTTTAGAAAACTCTAAAATAGAATTATTTTAAGAGCATGTTTGGCACTTTTATCTTATTCGTTATCAGGACTTAACTTACCTATATTTAAATTTCATAAAAAAAACGGTTTAATTAAGACCTAAAATTTGTTATATCATGTTAAATATAGTCCGGATAAAAAAAGGTTAAAATAATGATCCAAAGATTGCTTACATATACTTAGTTTAAAGATGGCACAAAGTCGATTGCAGGATGAAGCGTTGTTATAACCGAGGACCAACACGTTCGCCTAATATGGAAGTATGCCGGCAACCAGACCTCCGAAATGCTGGAAATATAATATGCGGTTACACAATTTCGGTCCAAGTACACTTGTTCTTACACCTGGTCAATAAACTCATATTAGAATGTCATAAAAAATAATAAACCTTTAATTATTTTTGCATTTATTTGGGTGCCGCATATATTTTTTTAAGATTGATAGGTTATATGTGACGCTTCCCTTACATAGAACGAATAAAGAGCCGCGCATCTTAAGGCACTGGTATTATTTATCGTCATAATTGAACAAACAGTTGGAAAGCGCTCTCTGGCACGATAATAGAGATCTTTAACTCCAGAACTTTGCATTGTAACCATTCAATTAAAAGCCTTTTGAAACAAATCTTTTAATTAATTCTTCGTTCTTGTTCTATGCAAGCTATATTAAAGACGTAAATACTAATGAAAGAAAAAGAACTGCTTTAATTGAAATGAAATTAATGCAATGTTTAAATTAGCGCAACTGATCTACAAAGTTAAGCAACGTCAAAAGCGGTCGATAATTGGATTGATGATCGTCATTTTTTTTATATTACGGAAATTCTAATATAAGTAGGAATTCAGTTCAGCTTAAATTTTGGGAAAGAATAGCAATCATTTGTCATTTCTTTATAAGATTAGCTATGCATCTAATGGTTTTTCCACTTCTGGTGGCGCTTGGAGGTTCCCGAAGAAGAATCATGATTGCCTTATTTATAAATTCTACGACATCGTCAACTGTGTTGACGGTAAGGAAGGTAATAAATCCACCGATATGTAAAAACTGCTTCACGGTACAAATAGGTACCCACGTGGCGGAGCGGTCCCCATACCGGTCCGACACGCAGTGGGTCCCAGGTTCGATCCTCGGCAAAACAGAAAGGTGAATGATGAGTTTAGATTTCTGTTCTGGGTCTGGGTGTTTGTGTATTCGTCTTTGTGTGTCCATGGCACCCACGACACAGGAGAAAATCCTACTATAGGCCTAAGAGTGTAGAAACCATTTATGTGTTTATATGTTTACGTTTATAGGTTAGATTTTTGTACGTCCCTAGGTGAGCCGTACTGTTAAAAAATATAAAAGTTTTATGTAAATATTACTTTAAAAAATGTGAATAACAAATTACCTTAAATCACCCACAAACTTCCAACAAAAACTTTTATCAAAAATTCGTCGTACGACCATTTCTAAATTGTTTCGTTTGATTTCCATTCCTATTCAATCAGATTGCTTTTAAAAGGTCAATGGCAATAACGTGAATGTCACTTACTGTCGCCCTTATCAAATTCGCGAAAAACTTTGTACAATTCCGACTAAATAATGTAATAAATATCTCTCTTTGATCATTTTATAATTTGACAATTTATATTTATTGTAACGTATATGTCGGCGGCGACTGTCTAAACGTTGAAAACAGATGACGTCTTTTTCCGACATATATTTAAGTACATGTTTTTATGAAAGATACGAGTATACTATATTTTTTTGCTTACATTTTTTATTATTTGTGATACATAACATAAATAATAATATAATATTGTAATTAAGCTATGCCGAAAATTTCATAAAAAAATTTACATTATGATTACTATGAATTCATCCCATAGGAACGGTGCATTTTCCCGGGATAGAACATTTAACAGATCCGCTCAGGCATGTTTGGGGAACAAACATGCATCATTTCAAATTATTATTATATGTCAGTGAAGTAAGCTTTGAAAGTACATATATGATAGTAAAGTACATTTTATTGACACAAAAGAAAGATTTTACTTACTGTATACAATAAACATATCATTTCTATAAATGGTGACATTGTTTTCACCGTTCATACAAAAATGATACATTTGGCGTAAATTTCTAAAAAATTACAAGGCAGTAATAGAGCCTTAACCATACAAGGGAAAAGAAAAACTCAAACGAGAGAACTTCTTGTTTTTTGGTGACAAACATAGGTGTCTATTTAATCCACAGCGCACCTCCCCCCTGTTCTTAACATAGAGTGAAAAATATCCGAGCCGAAAGACCGCCGCTTTTAACAAAGCTTTAACAGCTACGCCCATGCCTCTGAGTAATACTAATCTACACTTAAAATGTTGAATTGTAGCCTTAAAATATTTTTTCTGAAAGATTTCTCGTTGCAGTGATAGTAATCGCAGTAATGAGTTGATGATGAACCAAAGACAAATTTAACTCCAGCAGTTTAGCTTCAAACGCCAGCAATTTTATTTCATTGGAACGAGCGCAGCGGTTTTTAATTAAAGCTACTCGGAATGGAAAACGGATCCCGACTTTGTCATTAAACCGACCCTCTTTCGAATCTGATGCCGATATCCGCCAGAGATACAAAACTTTAAACAAGTTCAATTCATTAAGCTTGCAATAAAGGTATCGGCAATTCTTGCGTCAAGCTGTTACCGTTTAAAACTTGTACGTACAACTTTATTTGTCTTCACTCATTTCCTTAATCGAAATACGCTCGACTATCTGTCACGGAATAATGAGAAAAGTTGTAATAGCATACTCGTATCTCTTTGTATCGCATACTTATTTTTCAGACCTTATTCGGAAAAAAAGATCCTGCTATAGACCGCGCTTTCTCGAATTGGATGTTTACTACCGCAGACCATGTTTTTTTTTTATTATAGGCAGCAGTCTTATAGTTTGCAAATAAATTTTACAATTGGTGAGGTGAAGTATGAGGTCCATATCACAGTCGCATTTCTGTTTTTTACAGTAAATGGATAAAAATAATTTAATGAGATGAGAAAAACAAAACGAAAGCGGGTTTATATAACACAAATGTTTTCAAAAGATAATGAGGTCTACAAATTGAATAGAACTGAGAGTATTGGGACAGCGCGGTGTAATATGACCTAGTAGATTTAAACGAAGATGATTCTGTCTATCTGGAGCTAGTCCTTTAGATACCTCCATATCCTCTGAGGTCGATACCTAACGTTAAGTATAAGAGTAATCCTTTGGATGACAGACATATAAACAAGTTAAATGAACATACCATGTAGAGACTAAAATGTAGAGTTAGAAGAGGACCGTCCAGGCAACAGACTCATCATGTTAGAATGTGTACATCTAAAAATTTTTTGAATATCTTCCAAAATATTGTCAGCTTAATAATGTTATACTATATTACAGACATAAAAGTATTATCCATTATTACCTGCAAATATCTTGTTTTAAGTAGTCCTTTCCGACCAGATTTAAATAATTACTCTTGAATTTCAACTCGAAGCAGTGAATTTACTTATGCTAATCTTACGTCACCCCAAGGACTGTACCTCCATATCAGGGGGACTAGCAATTAACTTTTCGTTAGACACGCTATCTTGTTTTTTTTATAAGCATTAAGCTTCTGTTAAAGATTACGGAAAAGATTTTTGCAATATTTGTTCAAATATTTTTGTACACACCTATAAAAGACGAAAAAACATTTTTTAAAGTTACTTATTTCTTTATTTAGCACTTTAGCAGCCAGATTTATTAACTTAAATTAACTATTGTGATTACAAGCTACTTTTGACCCGGTAACTTTTGTCGAATATTCGAATAAAATCGTGTATAGATGAGTTTTCGTGGCACTATGTAATATAGAAACATACCTATCTAAACCTAGCCACACTTATAAATCCGACAAAGATAAAGACTAATACTGAGGAAAGAAATTACCAGGCGTATTATGCCAGTAACAAACAAGAGAAAATTCTCACGACTATGAAACGTGGTGACGCCCAAAAAATCGCCTCATTAGTGTCAAAAACAAACCTCTCCTCATAATAAAAATATCATAAATATTCATCTGATACATTAAACTTTTAAATTCATGATGTACGCCAACATTTAAATATTTAGACAGTCAAATAGCATTTGAATTTCATTTAAAATTCCTAGATACTTTAATAAGAAAGGCTTTTCAGATTCTAAGACTTAAGCAATGTCTCCTTATTGTTTGTTAGACACAAAATAAATGTTTTCGAGTAATAAAATGTTGTTTTTACGTACGGGGCCATTAAGGACAGTATTGTCCAAGATTTTAGACGAAAAATTGAGTTTTTTCGTGATATTACTACAAAAGTAGAATCTTTACAATTTTATTTTTATATGAAAACAATTTAATAAAATTAAAAATATCTAATCAAACTTAATAAACGTACCGTTTACTCTTAAGATAATGTAAAGTGTCCTTTACAGAAATTTCGGCAAGTAGATAGCATAGTAAGTAAAGAATTTGCTCTTCTCTTTGTGAAGAAAAATATTATCTCGAATAAGAAAATGAATGTTGTTTTTGTGTAGCCATTCAGCTATTGTGTAGCGTCGCGGGACATGTACTCGATTCTTCAAAGTGAATTATGTTTATAGTAATCTTGTTAAATTATTAGTATCCTACAGATCTTGTTTATATAGGATGTCCCAAAAATAACGCAAGATTTGAATTTGTCGCCATTTGTAATGTTAAGTGTTTGAAACCCTAAAAACAACATTTCGACACCTGACAGTTTACGGTAGGTAAAAATGGAGCTTTTTCCTATAAAACAAGTCTCCATTACTGAACAATATTTAAAAAATAATGAAGTTTAGCGACCGCAGTTTGAAAATTGCATACAAAATATGCTCGGAATAGTGTGCTTTAACAGTTGGAAAACTTCACTAACTGTCATTTTTTTTTATCAAATTGTAGCTATTAAATAAACCATTCGAAAAATACTTATATTATGATACTTTTGCTTGACTATATTGACAAAATGTTCATTTAAGCATTAAATTAAATATACTAATATATCATTAGGAACAAAAGTTTCGTATTAAGCAGTCGGGGTTGTATTCATGTTTTTAACGACGTTATTAGTTTATGGCATATAAGTCGCTTTCAATTTTTTGTTAATTGTTTTAATATTCTTTGTTACAGGTGCAACAGAAATACACCATCTGTTAAAATTTCAACTATCTATCTATAATGGTTTGACTGATGACAGCAGACGGACAGACAGACAGTCGAATCTTACCCTTTGGATATGGAAACCAATAAATGACCAACATCACCTCTCATAATGAACCACAAATGACTACAAATTAGGTTTATCCTAACCGTCTGTTAAACTATAACAGCTCCTCAGACTAAACTTTACTAACTTGCATACAAGCTGAACAGTTTACCCTATCATTAGTAGCCGGTCAGCGCTTCCCAACTTGAGCGCAACGACTATACATCTTTGGGAGTTTTAGATCCGATTCAATGAGTACTTCTAAGTCCTATAAGAGTTAATCTTAGCGCAGTGGAGTTCTATCATTTGAATACAAATGTCATATACTCGCTTGGCGTAAATAGACCATTCAAAATATAAATAAATATTATAATACTTTTAGTTTATTTTCATCAAAACTCATATAAAACGTTTTTTTTTTAATGGTTTTAACGATGTTACTATTAATTTAACATACGAGTTAAAACGTTTTATAATTTATAAACCGAAATAAATTAAATTTATTCTTTCGAACAAAAATAGGCGTGGCGGTGATGCCAACAGAGTTAAAACACAAAGGATTTATTTTTATTTTATTTTATTAAAAAAAAGTATTTATTTTTAAAATAAAATAAAAAAATTAAATAAAAAGGATAAATGGGAATACGAGTATAACGTCAATATTAGTTGCGAAAGCCCGACAACTGTAAAAGTTAGGGAATTTGTAATATTTCTAGTTCCGACCCCAAGCGACTCAACCGCTCAGCGTCTAATATTACTTTATGGCTGATCGGAAAACTTTTGGACTTTCGATTCTGTACGGAATTTATGTAATATGAGTTTTTAGAAATGTACATGTATATAATGTTGACGACCTGCGTGGTGCGGGCACCATGTCAGTCTGACGCGCAGTGGGTTCCGGATTCAGTTTCCGGCCAGACAACATTTCGAATGTCGAATTTAGTCGGTTCTGGGTCTGGGTGTTTATGTAATCGTCTTCGTGAGTTTCCTTGGCTCCAACGATACAGGAGAAAGTCCTTGTGTGTCTTTATCATTTGTTGTAGGTATATCAGATTTTTCCCTATTTACCTCAACAGAATTATTTTTTAAAAAATACGCAAATATATAACATAATTATAATATTTTCATATTTTTATTTCATTTACAGTAACGGCCAAAGTGACTAATTATTATGTGACATGTGACTTCC